>JAHBMJ010002542.1:0-18096 GCA_018398765.1 Chromera velia | reverse complement strand
GTGGGTGCATGTGTGTGTGTGTGTGTGTGTGTGTGTGTGTGTGTACGCATTTGTGTTGACATCGTGTTTGTGAATTTACATGTGTGCGCATGCAGACACGGAATGTGGAGGGACATGAGAGTTCCTCTTTTCTGAAGCTGTTCGGTGGTGAGGTTGCGTACCTGGAGGGAGGCGCGGCGTCCGGGTTCAAGGCCGTGGAGTCGGGGGCGCAGGTCGTTAGGCTCTTCCGCGTGTGGAAGGGAAAGGGAAGGGGAGGGGTGAGGGTGATCGAGGTGCCTTGCAAAATTGAGAGTCTCAACGAGGGTGACTGCTTTCTTCTTGATTGTGGAGATGAAATTTATGTGTGGGAAGGAACGGAAGCGTCGCCGTTTGAGAAGAGTAAGGCAGGGATGAGTGCGAGCAATCGGGCAAGGAGACGGCATGGCGGTTGCAAGGTGGTGTTTGAGATTGGGTCTAGGTTTTGGAGTTTGTTGGGAGCAGGCACAGAAGAAAACCCAAGAGATTCAGTCACGCCTGCAGACTCTGCTGAAGCGCCATCAGAGCCAGATGAAGAAGAAGAAGGTACTCCAGTCCTTTATCGTGTGAGCGACTCTGAGGGCACCCTCAAGTGCACAGAGACAGCGAGGGGCGAACTTGCTTTGTCGATGCTTGACTCGTCAGATGTGTTTCTTGTTGATGCGGGCAAGGAAGTCTTTGTCTGGCTGGGTGTGGGTGCAAGTGAGGGTGAGAAGAAAGGAGCACTTGCGACAGCATCTCTTTACCTGAAGACTCTGGAAAGGCCTCTCTGGACTCCTGTGCATGTCGTGAGGGAGGGGCAAGAGGTGAAACATGCAAATTGGGAAAAGACTTTCAATCTTCAGTGAGGCATGACTGTGATGCGTATATGAGCGACAGGCGGTAGGTTCCTAGGTAGGATTTTGAAGTAGAGTTGCGTGATTCAGAACAAAGACTCGGGCCTTGAACAGGGGCGCTGCCACAGGCATCTTCAAGTTGCATAATATTGTATACAAAAAATGAATGCCAGCAATTCCACGCTACCAGCCGTCGATCACCAGCGTGATCAAAGTCATGCATTGATGTATATATTCTTAATTCATTCAACCACTGACTCACTGAGTTACTACTGATTGTGTTGTACTCAGTAAACTAATCAACAAATGTAGCTGTTAGGTCAATCAATATACTATATTAATACAAGTATATTAATTTGAAGTAGTAGTAAAGTTAGTAACATAGCATAATATAGCGTTGATGTTCAATTTAAGTAAAGTTTCACTGACAGTTTCAGTAGTAAAGTCACTTTTATTTCTTGGTGACTCAATGGTGAGAAGATGGTTAAATTTCAAAAATTTTATGTCAGCCTAGCTGTATATTCTTAAACCCAATTCAGCGGCACACTTAACACTAGACTTAAAACAGGAAGCGTAGTAGCTAAATAAATTATAATTGTCATGAACCTATACAAAATCATTATATATTTTTAAAGCAGCAAGTTCAGCCTTCCACTCTAACCTTCCGTTGAGGCTTCCCGCTAGGCTTCCCATTGATATAAAAGTAAAAAGCTAGGTAAAAAGCTTTATAAAAAGAAAGGTTTCTAGAAAGGTTCAACAATAAATTTAATAAAAAAAAAAATAAGCTGTGGTGCATGCACATTGCACAACTAGAGCTTATAGAGTCTTTTATTCTTTTAACAGCACGTCATTTCCACTCTTTTTATTTTTGTTTTCTTTTTTATATGTCCTAGTTTTTACTAGAGTTTTTATTGGATATAAAAGTATGTTGTTTCAGTTTTGTTCGTGTTATGATTTTAGTTTTGAAAAAAAAAACTTGTAAATGCTCAGGCTATACTAATTGCTATGCGTGAATTTAAAAACATGATAAAAAATAAATTATTGAAAAACAACGAAACTTTTAAAGCAACTACCAGTGTTGAAGTTCAAAAGTTAGTAGTAAACAATTTTTTGCAAAGCTACACAAAGCTGTGAAACCGACGATCTGTCTATATATGGGTCGCTTCCCCCGACGCTTGCAGTGGATGCTGTGCGCCGCCTCCGGGACGGCCTCCCTCTTCCCTCGGCCTCTTCACCCCGGCAAGAGTTGCGTGACCCGATTCCGCTGGACAAGAATGAGCGGCTGCCGTGCCTTCGCTTCTCACGTCATCGAACTGTAATCTCACTGCTTGTCGAATCATCTCTCTGCTCTTCCAGCGTTGCCGTCTTCGCTCCCCACTTCAACATATTGCTTTCTCAATTCGGTGAGCGTGTCACTGAGTGCTTCACTTAAAGCAGAACAAAGAAAAACAACCGTAGTGAGCAGATTCATGAGCATGACGCAAGTGAGTGCACTCCACTCGAAGAAGGGCGAAGATGCAGCATGCACAGATACGCAATTCGTCTGACACCATCGCAGAGTGACCACACACAAACATCTGCCCATCACGACCAAAAGGGCAGAGGGAGCTGTCGAACTCTCTCTGCTGCTGCAGACGCTGCCTGTCGCAGTCTCTCTGCTGCCTCCTGAGCAGATGCCGCGGTCACCGAGAGGCCTGCAACCACTCGTAAGGTCAGCGAAGGAGGAGGTCGCTGTGGGAGTGTGCCCTCAAATCTTTGCCGCTGCCTGTACAGCCTCCTGGCAGGGTGCACAACGAGAGTGTACTCCTCCACGTCGTGGCGGGGTGCAAACCTCACTCTTGGGGGGGGCTGGTCAGGAGAGGCGCCGAGAGGGGGCGGCACCGACGAAATCATAGAAGGGGGCATAGGAGGAATCACGGGGGGGGACAGAGTGTCTCCAGACGGATCTGGAAAGAAGAACGTCCCTGGTGGCAGCAGAGAGAGACGCAGAAGGGTCAGGCGAGCGTGCTCTCTCTTCAGTGCCCTCCTCCTTGCTTTTTCCTCCTCACTCTCTTCCTCTTCCTCGTCCTCATCGTCCTCTTCCTCCACACTTTCTGCCCCCTCTTGTCCCTTTCCCTCTTCCTCTTCCTCTGCCCAGTCGTCCAAAGATTCCGTGTCCAGAGGATCCCAGTCCTCAGGGCACATGGTGTACGTCTCTGGCAACACCCTCTCCAAGAAGGCGCGCGACCTCCTCATGTACCCTTCCAAGACAAAATTGGCCACCATTCTGTCAAACACGGGAGGCCAGGTGGGCCGAGCGAGGAAGCGCACCTGTGCCACCTGAAGAACGGTGGGAGAGAGAGATGAGGAGACACGAGAGACCACTGGCATTGTCTCTGTCACAGAGTCTTCTTCCTCCCGCTCCTCGAGAGAGGCAGCACCGTCAAAAGAGGGGCCCGGCTGGCGCATGGCGTTTCCTGTCTGAGACCGGGTCCCATCTTCTTCCTCTGGGCAAGAAAGAGAAGAGGCAATGGAGGGGACGGGGGAACAAGTTGCCCGAAGAGGCTGCACAGAGTTTTCAGGGGAGCTTTCTCCTCCTCCTCTTGATGGTGGTGCTGGGGGTTGGGGGGAACCACCGATCGTTTTCGTCTTCCCCCTCCGGGAACGCCGATTCCTCCCCTGAAGACAGAGAGAAGAGCGACACCAGCAACGGAGCGTGCGCGAAGCAATTCCCTTGCAGCGTCTTTTGCCGCACAAAACAACCGCCTCGTCCTCGTCGTCATCGTTATCGCGAAAGTCGTCTCTCTGTGGTGCTGGGTGTGAATCGGACTGCAGAAAGGTACATATACAGAGACAATCATGTCAAAGCTACAGCGCGAATCCTTCTGCAGGTGATACTGAAGTTGGGCATACGCACATACACACCGAATTTATGCTAATTGTCCATTCACACATTTTCATTTCCCTTATCATGCACTCTCTACGGCTGCATGAGTTTCCGTTCCGACTTCAGTCATCCCTTGATCCGGCCAGCTTCTTGCTTGCGTGCTGTCTGGAACGGAATCCTTCATAAGCCCCGAGAGCCTCGATCAAGTCTTTGCACGCACTCTTTGCTTCCTTTCTGCATCTGGCTTTCTTCTTTTTCCCCGGAACTCGAATGAAACGGGAAGACACGAAGAGAGGGAATAAGGAGCAGTCAGATGTTTGCTGTTCCGGAAGAGGGTTTACAAACAAAGTAGAGGAGCTTCCAAACCCGTTGAAAGAGGCACATCTACTGACCAGTGGGGGAAAAACATTCTCGCTTGAGTCGTCAGCGAGGTCAGGAACTGTGGCTTGACCATCTCTCCCTGCCTCGTCAGAGAACGATCAACAGAAGGACAACGCAGCGGAGAGTGTGCAGCAGGAGAGACTCTCGACTGCAGAAAGAGACGGCCGGAGTCACAGGTGCTCATCTCGGTCAGAGACAGTCGTCCCCCTTTCGATTTTGGAGTTCTGAAGAGCAACGCAACATCCCGATCCCCCTTCTCCCTTGGTGCTTCCCCCCCTGTCCCTCTGCATTCTTTGCTCTTCGACCTCTCTTCTCCGGTTCCTCCGCTTCCCCTCCCTGCCTCCACAGACACAGACAGAAAGGACTCATCCCCCTCCAGCAGGTCGTCTCCCTCGTTTCCTCCCATCACTTCTGTCACGTCACCCTCAATTCCAGGTGAAAGGCCGAACAATGTAGGTTGATTCGGTTCATCGGGTTGTGTCTTTCTCTCTGCACCCACCTGCTGGAAAGACTTTGAAGTGGAGACTGTATCTTTACTATCTCTGGACACACTTTGTTGAACAGGGCGAGAAAGGACCTGATGAGAGGGAAAGAGAGCGGGTGAGGCTGGCGGAGCATCATCTTTGTCCTCTTCTGCCCCGCCAAATGCAGATACTGCCTCGTCCGGAAGCGGCTGCACGACTGGGAGGCCCGCAGGTACACGTGCCTGCCTGGCCCAGTGAAGTCGGGGGGTTCTGTCGGCAGGAATCTCGGGAGGAGGAACAGTGATGTGTGTCTCCTTGTTGTACGGGCGTGCAGTGGTGTTTGCGGAAATGCTGGAACGATTTTGGTCGGTCTGGTTCTCGCACTCCCTGAGGGATGCATCGACAGGAGGGAAGGGGCCTGGCCTGTCTGAGCCTGGGGGGGCATCAGAGAACACCGAGGCATCAGGGAGTGCCTCTGTGTGGGGGTCGGGCTCTTCTACCTGTATGCCAGAGACATGTGTGTTTGCATCTGCGGAAGCTCGACTGGTTCCTGCTTCTGCTTTTGCCTGTACTGGAGAGACTGGCAGTCCTGCTGAGAAACGACTGTCCTTTTTTTTCGCAATAACGTCTTCCCGACCTCCCACTTTGGGGACAGGGTCTGAGGAGTGGAATGTCCCTTTGCGTGTTGTCTCTGTAGGGGAATTGGAGACGCTCTCGAGATCTTGCTGTAAATCCGCAAAGAACGCCGCTCCACTTGCGGCAAAGTCGAGATCCTCCACAGTCCACGGCTCTTTGCTGAACGCACAAACAGACACAGCCACACACATACAACCACACGTGATGTAATCAGATACGTAAGGAGAAAGGAAGAACAGTGCAGAAAACCGGACAGAAATTGCTGCAGAAAAAAAGGAGTTCAGGAGAGACAAGACTAGCAAATGCAATCATTCAGTAAATGGTGGACCTGAGGAACTTGACGAGGAAATTCGTACAGCTGGACTCGAAACTAGGACGAGAGACACTGAGAGAATGCGCATGCAAACTCACGCACGAGCGCACAGGAAAGGACACATACCTGCTGTCATCCAGGGACCCCATCAAATCGGAGAGGCTGAGAGGTTTGGCATCTGTGGGGGCCTGTGGTGGTTGACTCGGTAAGTTTGGTAGACCCGAAAAGAGACTTTTGTTGCGCAGGAGCTCCAATCCAAACGCAGTCTCGTTCATGGGGGAGAGGCCGCTTGCACGCCTCTCATTTTCAACTTTGAGGATCACAGGGAAGAGGTTGTCTGGGTGCCCTTCCCCCTTGAGGTAAGAGACCATCAGCAAAGCCCAGATGTCTTGTTCAAGAGCTTGTTGGGTGAGACCCCTTGAGGGGTCATTCACCCCACATAACAGAGAAATTCGACCGGGAAACCGCGCAGCGAAAGCTGTCAGTTGTGAGTCAAAATCCCTCACAAGAGCATTCAGGGTCTGTGCAGCGCCCAGAGTGAATTTTTGTCTGTTGTCGCGACTTGCGAGTGTTGGACCAGACGCACCGAAATAATGTTTGCTGCTCCAGCTCTCATTGTATGAATGCCAATACTCTGAAATGTTCGTCCACCCCCACGCTCTTCTGACGCCCTCTGCCTCCAGAGACCGGCGGAAACGACAGAGAAAGTGGTGACGGAAGGTGAACAGGTTGTCATCAAAGTCGTGAACGAAGAAACATGTACCATCGTTTAGTTCAATTGAAAGTCGCACCCCAGGCTGCAAACCAGAAGTTAAATAAAATCTGCTTGGCGACCGGTAGAAGCCAGATTCAAAAACTGCCAGGCGGATGGCCCTCATCGGAATGCGTCGGGTCTCGACATGTTCACTGTGAAAGCTTTTCGGGGCACGTGCCGGGATCAGAACGAGCTCTGTGTCTGTAACAAGAAGATCGAAAGTCGCAAGAAAAGGTGTTGCTTGATTGCTCTGGTCCCACTGAGACTTCACGACAACATCGCGAACGGTCCAGGGCCGCTGTTCCAACCCGTACATGGGTGGAGGCATGGCAATTGTGTGGGTCATGACGTGCTTCAACTTGCAATGCTTGTAATCTGTTGACAATTTTGTGGTGATCTAGTTGAGCAGACTGATCATCACACTGATCTTGAAAGGAGCCGAATCGTACCTCGTTTCTCTACTTCGATCCATCAGGTTTCTGTCTCGTACACTTCTGAGTGCCCTGTCAGAAAGAATGCTTCCATGATGATGCTTGAACTTGTGTACTTCAATGCATCGATCAATTAAAGTTAAAGTGATCATGCATTGAACAATTATATAATTAATGCACTCTCTCTGAAAAAATAATGCATGCATGCACAAATTTTATCATTTAATTTGAAAAAAAAAAAAAACGCGATCATTTAATTTGAAAAAAAAAAAAACCGCGCGCAATACATGCAGAGAGCATCAAAGAGCTGCACCCATGCTGCACCCTCTTGCGATCGAGCCAGTCGAGAGCTAGGCACGCGCGCGGCCAGCAGCATGCATGCAGCTGCATTAGGCAATCCGAATCATGAAGAGTCATCTAATATAAATTCGTATGCACAGGTGCTTTCTGGGGCCGCACACAGTAGAATTCCGTGAGCGTGTCGACCCCTCCGTCTATACATGCATTCATCTCTCAGTCAAGCTTCCACACACCTGCTTTGACCGTGAAGCCAGAACGTTTATAGATCTTTGCATGAAACAGCTCAGCAGCAGAGACCCTGCCTGTGCGTAATGCAGGGAGGGCGGTGCAGATCCTGTTGAGCGGATGCAACAGGTAAGGAAAACAAGTAACAGTATACGTCTGGCATACCCTTTCTGTGCTTTGTGTGAATGCATTGCTACATGACAACATGTCGTCTTCTGGAGAGTGGACATCTTGAAAATTGGATACTTGATTGAAGATCCCCTATATTTTGCAAAGATTACCCGACAGGTTTGAGGTCAAAATACGGCTGGTTTGGTTACTCTGGTAGCAAAAGCATGTGTAGAAAGAAGCAGAGGGGAGGAAGAATGCAATACAGATTTCACTTTTTTGCCTTCTTCTCTGTATGTGCAACCCCCTTCGTTGCAGAGCTCTCTTTTCTCTGACTGCCTGCCTGGTGACTGCAAGCGAGTCTGCCATTGGAGTGCTTGTACTGAGACCACCATAATAGAAAAGAATAGAGACAAAGTCCACAGCCAAGATGCCCTTCAAAAATGGGGGTCATTTTTTTTGCTAGTGCAGCTGCCATACATTTGACTCTTCATTAGTTGGATTACCTAATGCATGGCGCGGGCGGACTGTCGCAAGCAACAGATCAATTGCGAGCTTTCGTTTGAACTGCACGTACTATAGAAGTCGACACAGAGTGGCAGACGTGAAGAAAGTGCTCCATCAAACAATGATCAAATGCAGCTCGCATCTGCTAATAATTCGCTCAACAGTACAATAGCCGATTTTTGTTTTAGCCGTACAGGATCAGCTCGTCTCTTTCTGTAGCGTTGATTAATTAATTGCCGTCTCCTCCTGACTGGGGTCTCTTTGTCGTGTCGGTAGAGATTCCCGGAACCTCGCTGTTGTGCCTCATCACCGGAAACGCTTATCATGCTTCGCGGTGCAGTAGACCAAGAGGCAGCTGTGTCTCGGGAGCCCTCTCTTTGGGACAGGGCAAATGTCTTCGCGAAGTTGTTCAACACATACCAGCACCCTCTGCTGAAAAGGGCGGCACAGGAACAGCTGGAAGTCGACACCTTGCCAGATATAGAAACAAGGATGCGCACAGAGGTCAATCAGAAAATTAATGAAAGAACGCGATGCCGATTCGACACCGCCGTCTGACTCCTGCCCTGTCCCGTCTCCTCCCCGGGGAAGGTCCCTGTCTGCTCAGTGCGCTGGTAAAAATTGTGGGCATGAGGGTGAATGAAAGCCCCACCTCTCTGTCTGTCCCCCTCTTCCCACGTGTGTGTGTGTGTGTGTGTGTGTGTGTGTGTGTGTGTGTGTGTGTGTGGGTTGGTGGGTGGGTGTGGGCGTGGGTGTGGGTGCGTGCATGTGTACATACGTTTTTGTGTAGCGTTGATGACCCTGTGGTTAAGTGCTCTTCCCTGGATGGATGGATGTTTGCAGAGGATCTACGAAGAGGCCCAGAAGGCGTGGAGACGGGAGGTCGAACTCCGTCCAAAGGATCCTCATGCTTTTCGGGTGTGTTTCTTCTGTTTCTTTCTGCTCCTTTTTCTTCACTAGGGCTCTGGCGCGGGCTGATGTCTGCTTTCTCCCCCGCCCCTTTTCTTGCTTCGTCTAATCTTCTGGATAAGTCTTGATTTGTGGGGCTGCGGATTCTAAACCTTATTCGCTCGCTGTCCTCACAGAAGGGAATCTGCTGAAGAGTCTGTATGAGAACAATAGAGGTGCTTCACTTCAGTCAGTCGCTTGCTGCCCGCAGAACATGCTTTGCTCCTATCGAAGCTCGACCTGTGTGCAAGGCATGCGTGATGCGAGTGAGTGCATAAGATGAGATGCAGGCCGTGTTCCGTTTTTACTTCTGGAGCTTCGTCCAACTAGGCATCATTCAGGTCTGTCTGTCTTTCTGTCCGCCTGCTTGTCCGCTTCTCTACGGAAAGTGTAGTGTCTTTCTTGCTGAACGTCTGACTGTCTGCCTACTGGTACCCCTTTTTTTTGTCTGCCCTACCCGAGGATAGAAAGCATGCTTGAAACGCAAACCTCCAGTCTAGACCTCTTTCAACTGGCTCTGCTTGAGCCTGGGAAGCCTCCTCACGATCATGTAGGTTTTCTCTGTTGCCGCTCGAATGCACGCTCTACGTCTTGGGTTTCGATTCCAGAACCGCACACAGATGCGGAGCAATGCATAACAAAACATTCTGTCTTCCTGCTTATTTGACTATTGCAGCTGTTTGAGATCTATTGTTTCATTGGGAATGCAATCATTCTGGGTGAACTCGTGAGAGAACTTCTGAATGAAAACGGAACGTGGGAATTCAGATTGATGTGGGCTGCCCTCTTCTCCTTCATCTCCTGCCTCCTCACTCTCTGCCATCACCAGTACTTCCTCCGAGGTCAGCTCTTCTTCTACTGTCAATTTTTTCGCTGCGCAGTTGTCAATCACCCTCGCAAAGCTCTCTGTGCACACACGAGGTTGCCCGAGTCTTTCTGTCAGAATGATTTTGCCCTCCCTCTTTCTGAACACGGAGCCTCATCAAGTTCAGGCAGGCCATTTTTGCCCTCTTCTTAATTCTGTCAGAACAGCGAGCCTGATTCTTCTCCTCCCTCGATAATGCATGCAGGTTTTCGTCTGGGAGTAACAATTCGTCTTGCTTGCTGCTCTCTTGTGTACGCCAAAACGCTTCGTCTCTCTCTCCGGTCCCTCGGTCGGGTCTCTACTGGACAGGTCGTCAACCTGTTCTCTACAGACTTCATGCGATTCGAGGTCTGTGGAAACCTCTGTGTGTCTGTCTGCCTCTGCCTTTGTCTCTTCTTTCTGTGTGACTCATGAGTCAAACGAAGCCTGGAAAAGATGAAAGATGAAAGGCGCCAGTTTCTTTCGCTCTATGGTCTCCGCGCGTCGGTGTGAGCGCATGAGCGCCTCCGTGCCCACTTGTTTTTAGCTCTGCCCCTCTTCGCGTTTCTCAGTAGGTGTGATTTTCCATTTCCATGTAGTGTAGTTTCCCTCCCACCTTTGTCCCTTTATTCTGTCCGTCCGTCTCTTCCTCTCCTATCAGATCGGCGGTCCTTTCTTCGCGTTCATCGTTGATGGCCCTCTCCACCTGATTGCGGTCTTGTTGATCCTCTCTCTGCTGTACGACCTCGGGCTCTCGGCTCTGGCAGGCCTCGGTCTCGTCTTCCTCATGATGCCCTTGCAGGTCTGTCTGTCTGTCTGTCTGATTCGGAAAAAGTGAGGTGAAGAAAAGACGATATAGTCTGTCTGTCTGTCCGCATGGGAATCACCGGAAGGAAGGAATCAAAAATGGATCCTCTTTTTTGTGGGTAGTCTGCGACTCCAATCGACTTCATGTTTGTCTTGGATTTCGAATCCGCAATCCGTCTGGCCGGCCGTCGGTGTTCGTGTGTGCGTGTATGTTCAATGTGTTTGCCTGCCTGAACATCTGGTGTGAGTGCCGTCCCAACTTATCAGGCTTGTATTCGTCTCTGTCCGATCCTCTCTATCCCATGACTGCATGCAGAGTTTGGTCTCGCGGGCCCTCATCAGGTTTCGCTCTCGCACGGTGAGAGAGCAGGACCTCCGCGTGCGTCTAGTCAACGAGATCGTCGCAGCTGCCCGCATTCTGAAGGTCAGGAGACCGTGGAGTCCGTTTGTCTGTCTGGTTGTCCCTCCTTGGACAAAAGAAAAAAGAGGCGCCCCAAAGGGCAAAGATACGATCAAGTTCGGTTGTGCCTGTTGTATCAGGGAAGGAGTTATGGAGAGCGGGACTGCATGCAGGGGACTTTCTGCGAAACTCTCGTTCTCCAGGTGTGCATGGAGGGGAATGGACTCAAGTTGGTCTGACAAGGCTCTGTCAACCAGGATTGCAAGAGGTGTGTTCATTCTTGACTGGTCGCTGTGAAACTGAGGGTGAACCTTTGTACAAGTATTTTGTTTGTGTCTGCAGGTGTATGCGTGGGAGACCCCCGTTGGTCGTCTGGTGGCAGCTGTGAGGGGCCGTGAGCTTGCGTCAATGCACCGGACTCTGCAACTGAAGGCGTTCAACATGTGGAGCGAATTCTGTACCTCCGTCGTTGCCGTCTCTTTGATCTTCACCGTGCATGCCCTGCGTGGCTTTCCCGTGCACTCCACGCACTTCTTCGTTGCCTTCGCTCTGCTTGTCCCGTTGATGTTGAACTTCAATCTCTTTTTTCCTTTGGGAATTGAGATGACCTCAGAGATCCTTGTGGGCACAACGAGGCTGACCAAACTGTTGCTCTTGCCTGAGCAGGGACAGGGAGGGGGAGTGAAAGCCCTCGAAGGGACAAAAGGAGAGAGAGACAAAGAGGGGGAGGGCGAGGGAGGTGGGGGCTCTGTTGAAGTTGAGAAGCTGACGGTCCGATGGACAGAAGACTTGGGAGGGAAGGAGAAGGAGAAGGAAAAGGGACATGCAGTTCTCCGTGACGTCTCTTTGACGGCAGAGAAGGGGGAGCTGCTGGTTGTTGTAGGTCCTGTGGGGGCGGGGAAGAGTTCTCTCCTGTATGCCCTCTGTGGGGAGTTGGAGGGTGAGGGTGAGTCTCGTGTGCGAGTAACGGGCCGCATGGCGATGGTCGAGCAGGAGCCGTGGGTGATGGGTGCAACTGTGAGAGAGAACATTGCGTTCGGGAGACGGATCGATGAGGTGAGTGAGTTGAATGGATTGAAAGAGCAAGCAGAGAAAAGGAGTGTGTTGAAGTGTGTGTGCGGTGGGGATGTGTCTGGTCGGTCTTACAGTTCATGCAGTTTCGCATGCCTTCGTTGAGTGGGTCTGCTCTAAGTGCGCAGTTTCACACGCTTCAGATAATTATTTTCAGTCGAGGTACAAATTCGTTCATCCTACCACAGGTACGAACACCCGTGTCACCCGTTTTGTAGTGTGCTTCTCTTTGCCTCAGTCAGCGATCACTTCTCCCCCCTTCTTCTCTGTATCTGCCTCATTTCGATGGAGTCTTCAGGGAGGAAAAATTTTGCCTTTTCCTTGATTAGAATGTTTTCTTTCGTGTCTCTGTGCCCTCTGCAGCCTCTGCTTGAGAAAGTTGTGAACGCCACAGCCCTGCGGAGGGACCTTGAGATTCTCCCTGCAGGGCTGGACACAGAGGTGGGAGAGAAGGGGACAACTTTGTCAGGGGGGCAGAAAGCGAGACTGGCTCTTGCCAGGGCGGCCTATGCACAGGCAGACGTGAACCTTCTCGACGACCCCCTCTCTGCTGTCGACCCTCCCGTTGCCAATCAAATTGTCGAAAGGTGCATCCTCGCTCCTAGAGAGCAGGGAGGGCTCCGACACCCTGACGCTGTGACTGTTCTGGTCACCCATCAGGTCGCTTTGATGGCCTCATTGTGCCCCGATGCCCGCCTGGTTGTTCTCAATGAAGGGGCCGCTGTTTTTTCTGGACGCGCAAAAGATGTAGCTGGGGTGTCTGCGCTTCTGGTGCGTTCAGTTGGTGCGCCACCACAGCTGCAGCCTGTTCCAGTCAAAGGGAAGCCCCCTGCTTCTCTGCAAGGACACCAAGAGAAGCCGGCCACCGGGGGCCAGCCAAATTCTCCCGAAGCAGGCACTGGGGCCGCGCCTGCAGCAAGAGATGGCCACACTCCTGCCAGCACTCAGCCTGCAGCGGGAGCAGGGCATGGTGCAGCAGTAGCAGCAGCAGACAGAGGCCAAAGCCCCGGAGAGGCCCGAGATCCTCCTCCCTACCGCCGTGCAGACAGCGGCAGCCATCCAACGCAACCCCCGGGTGAGGTCGCTGGGGGGATGAACGGCTTCGGCCTTGACCTTTTACGTCTGATATCCAGTCAGACAGGCCGCAGCAGCGCACAGGGGTCGGAGGCCGGAGTGCCCGAAATTCTGGACAGCAACGCCCCCCTCCCGCTGGAGAGAGGGGGCGTGGCGGTTCAGGACGGCGCAGTCGGTCTTCCTGTGGGAGAGGGGGGAGGAGAGAGAGAGGGAGGGGACGGGGAAGGAGACGGAGAGAGACGGAAACCGTTGGAATTAAAGCGTGCAGGCAACAGCCAAGCTCCGGAGGGTACTGTCACTGCTGCCCCTGGTGGTTTGACTGTCAAAGAAGGGATGGCTCGGGGAGCGGTGGGGCTGTCTGTGTATCTCAAATGGATGGCGGCAGCGCGTGCGACCCCTTTGTGGATCGTGTTGTTCTGTCTGATGGCTTCCGCTCAGTCTTTTTATATCCTTGCGGGCTGGTGGTTGGCGACTTGGTCGTCTTGGCCTGAGGACAGACAGCAGGGGGACGTTATGGGGTTGGGGCTTTTGTGGATCTTCGCAGCTGGGGTGGTAGTGACGGCAGCAGTGCGAAGTCATTTGTGGATGTTTCTCTCCGTCTCTGCCGCGAGGCAGCTGCACGCAGACATCTTCAGCAAACTGCTCAGAGCTCCCATTTCTTTCTTTGATACAAATCCGGTGAGTGACTCAGAGAGCCGTACGTCATGAAGTTTGTCTGCGTCTGCTCCTCGGCCTCTGTGTGCGTGTGTGTGTGTTACTGCTGTGCAAAATGAGCACGTTCCTTTCCATAAGGACCATAAGTGGTCCTTTGTTGTCCTTCTCCGTTCTCTTTCGCCTCGTTTTTCTCCTTCTGATTCGACTCTCATCTTCCCTAGCTTTTACCTTTTCTATGAGCAGACTCAAATCACAAGTTTTTATTCTCCTTACTTCCTCTATTGCAGACCGGCCGCATTGTGAACAGATTCAGCCGTGACGTCGCTGTGATGGACGAGATGGTCTCCCAAGTGGGGTTGGACGTCGGGCAGTGCATCCTCCGTGTGCTCGGCACGATCATCTTCGTCTGCATTGCCAACGTTTTCACCCTAGCTGCCGTTGTTCCTTTGATCGTGTGGTTCTTTTTCGTTCGGAGGAAGTATCTCCGTGCGTCCACCCAGCTCAAAAGGTTGGACGGTGTGTCCAGATCACCCGTGTACAACCATCTGTCAACTACATTGTCGGGTTTAGCGACGTTGAGAACATTCGGATTGGAAACCGCGTCTCTGATTTTTTTTTTCGAGGCTCAGAACGAGAACACCATTTGTTTGTGGAACTTTCGACTTGTGGAAAGGTGGTTCGGGTTCACTCTCGATTCCATTGTCGTTGTCCTTTCCATATTCGTTGCATTCGCAACCGTTGCTGTTCGAGGGGCAGGGTTGACTCTTGTCAGTCCTCAGATGGTGGGCCTGTCCTTGGTGTACACCATGCAGCTGGCAGGCCTCTTTCAATGGGCTGTGCGTCAGTCTGCAGAGCTTGACAACAACATGACGAGCGTAGAGAGAGTCCTCGAATACGGGCAACTTCCTCAAGAGGCCGAGCCATCAGAGGAAGAACAGAACAAAAGACTGGCGCGAATCGGGCATGGGGGGAGTGGCAAGTCAAACCAGAGAGAGTCGGGTGGTCGTGCGTCCCTCACACCCCATTTCCCGTCTCCCCCACCGGCTGCCGCACCAGCCGGGTGGCCCTCTGTGGGCCGAATTGAATTCATTGACGTCACCATGACGTACAAGGAGGGGGACGCTCCTGCTCTCAGACACCTCAGCTTTCAGATCCAGCCACGCGAGAAGGTCCGCAGGCGTGCAAATTTGAAGCTCTCCTCTGTGTTTGTGTGTAATCGTCTGTCCCTCTGTAAGTCTTTCTCCCTGTCTGCCTGTCCGCCTCTCTGCCTCAATTCTTCTCGAATTCGTGGACCCTCAGTGTAAAATCGGAAACATGAAGAGAAACACAGAGGGAGAATGTGAGCATGTAACGGTCCTTCTCATCTCCTGACTGACTGAAGTAGGCGCGTGCGAGGCGTGAGTGAGGTGATCCTCGACCTTCCCGCCAAAAGAAAGCATGTGAGCAACATGTTGCATGAGTCAGCAGTCTCTGGCTCTATTTCTCTCTCATGGATGCTGTCTGTCTGCAGATTGGCGTGGTTGGTCGGAGTGGTGCCGGGAAGTCCTCTATCCTGGCAGCCCTTTTTCGTCTAACGGTCCCAGAAGGCGGGTGTATCCGCATAGACGGCGTCGAGACGTCAGAGGTTCGCTTGGCGACTCTCCGCTCGTCTCTCTCCATTATTCCTCAAACACCCATCTTATTCTCAGGCACAGTGAGATCGAATCTAGACCCATTCAACGAAGCATCCGATGAGGCCATTTGGGAGGCCCTGGAGGCTGTGCAGCTTTCCGGGGCCGTTCGGAGACTGCCCAACGGACTGGATACAGCCGTGGGGGAGGGAGACGGGAAAGGGTTGGGCGGTGAGGCGGCAACAGGCGGTAGTCCTGAGGCACCAGGACAGGGCAAGGGCCAGAAGAAGAAAAAAGACGTCAAAGAGTCCCCAGTGGGAGGCTCTGTGCAAAGAGGCTTGACGTTTGCTTTACGCCCCCCCCGCACAATCAACGGAAGAGTGAGCCGCCCCGCCGCCTCCCCCAGAGGCATCACTCCCCGCAGAGTGATGTCCCCACGGGACGTTGCCCCCCCCTCGCCTTCTCCCGTAGAAACGAAGGATGGGCAAAGCGCGATCATGGCAAAAGAGGAGAAGGAGAGGGAGGAGACCGTCGGAATGAATTTCTCCGTGGGAGAGAGACAGCTCCTCTGTATGGCACGCGCAATCGTCCGACGTAATAAAATTCTGCTTCTTGATGAGGTCAGTTCACTCGATCGTTCCCCTATTTGTACCGACGTCTCGCGTGTCTGCTCGCAGCTTGCCGTCCAGTCGCTTTATTTGTCAGCTTCTCTCTCCGTCTGCCTATCTGTCGTCTCTCAAAAGAATCCTTGTGATACCCATTTATTCCCCACTTCATTTTGCGAGGCCGTTCTTGCCTGAGTAGTTTTTGCTGTTGCCGCCCTTCCTGTTTTTACGACCAGTTTCTGCTGAATGGGCCCTCTGTGTTCCGCAGTCTGCTCGGAAGCAAGAGGGGTGAGAATGATCTCGAAGAGGAAATTGGCGTCTATTCATCTTGAAGGCAGCATGGTGCTTTTATTTCTTTTATTCCATTTCTTTTCATTTGCTTCTGTGCACAGGCAACCGCCAACGTTGACCCCCACACCGACCAGCTGATCCAGAGAGCCGTGCGTGAGCGCTTCACCGACTGTGTGGTGATCACGATCGCACACCGCCTCTCGACGATCATCGATTCCGACCGGATTTTGGTGATGGACGCGGGGAGGGCGGCAGAATTCGACACACCCGCACGGTTGCTTGAACAGACAGGGGAGGGGGCGATATTTTCAAAAATGGTGGAGAAGATGGGAAGGAGGCATGCGGCAAATCTTCGGGAGATCGCGAAGGAGTGCGAGAGACGCAGGGAGGGGGGGGGTTCGGGTGCTGGTGCAATCAGTGTGTCAGCGAGGGGACGAACAGTAGAGCAGTCGGAAGAGATAGGAGCGCAACCGCCTGTCGGAAGGCCGCAAGACGGCTCAGCAGCAGCAGGGGCAGCAGCAGCAGCAGCGGCAGCCGCGGGCGTGGTTGGAGCGGCAGCGGACGAGGCAGAGGCAGTCAGCAAGGGTGCCCATGTAGAAAGGGAATTGCCGCAGAGTCCTCACTGATGGGACATTTCTTTTGGGAGTTCGTGAATTCAAAGAATGATTGAGTGTGGTGTTGTTCGGTGCATGCATTTCGGTGTCGGTCTCATCTTTTTTCGAGGGACCGGTGTGGGTGCGGGGGGGACTGTGTGTGGTAGTGTTTTTTTCTTTTCACTTGCGCTTGTGAAAGAAAAAGGCGGGCTACCTTAATTCAGCAAACAAATTGGTCATCTGTCCCTGTCTGAAAAGACAGCAGCTTGACAGAGGAGATATTTAGGTCACTCGATAGTCGTAGTGCGGTAGAAATCAATTCGCGTACGACTGTTGTTCTTTTGTTTTTGTTTCTTCCATGCAGAGCTCTCCGCGAGAGTGTATACAGGGGGAATTAATGAGTGACTTGCTGTGTCACTTGCAGCTGAAGCGTATGACGCATGTCTGCCCATGCGTATAGCAAGGATCTGTGAAACAGACTGCAGCACTCATGGCTGCTATAGCACTGCTCAGCTGAGGCTGTCAGTCTTCCTGAGTTGGTGTACTTGCCCACTTATTACTATACTTTGACTGGTCAGGCTGACTGACAGTTCCAGACGTGTACGAGAGTCTACAGCTGTATGAAACACTAATACTGACGTTTATGATACATCATCATTTATTGATTTCATTTATTCAATGATAATAATAATTTTAAGATAATTTTTATGCCTATATTAAAACCTAGATTAAAACAGGGCAACCACCGTTCTTTCTAGCGTTCTTCAACATTGCGAAAAGCACCACAAAGAACTTTAAACACTCGATATGCACACATATACATACATATTCTGTCATCATAATATATATAACATTATTGCCATATATATGACCTCTATAAGAGAAAACGGCGACAATACTCTAGGTTGCCATATATATGACCTCTATAAGAGAAAACGGCGACAATGCTCTAGGGCACCACTACTACATCTATGAGTCGGTTTGTATAGATGTAGTTGACTATTTCAACTATAGCTATATATCTATAGTTTATAGTCATAATAGTCACTATTTACTATAATTATAGTTTGAAATAGTAAACTATTTCAACTATTTTTCATGCTGACAAAAATAGTCCACAATAATAACTATAACAAGTCATAATAGTCGACTATACCAACTATTTCAACTATTTTGACAGTTCATTCATACAACTCAGTCCTCATCCGAATCGAGACTAAAGAGGTTTTCAGGCTTCTCTTCCTCCCCACTGGCTGCTGCTGCAGCGCCTCCCTCTTTCTTTGCTTCTACAAAGACCCCAAACCTCGCAAGGCAAGACCTGGTGTAGAAAATTGGTTCAGCAAAAGGGGAGACAAGAGAAAGA
>JAHBMJ010002541.1:0-18119 GCA_018398765.1 Chromera velia | reverse complement strand
AAGAGCGCGGTTGTGTGCGTGTGTGTGTGCTGCGTTCCTTGTATGACCTCGTGCTTGTTCGTCCGCTGAGCTTTTCAGTGCTGCAGCAGAGACGGACAAGGTGTCGTCTGCAAGAGCGCGGTTGTGTGCGTGTGTGTGTGTCTACTGTGTGTGTGAGAGAGGGAGAGAGAAAGACGCGAGGGACCGCGTTCCTTCCCGACTTGCAGTCTTTGTCTGTCAGTCGCGACAGACTCCGGAAGTGCACGCGTGGAGGCGGGGTGGGTGCATGATCGACCCTCATTCCCTCTCCGCAGAAGATGAAGCGAATAAGGAGAGAGAGAGAAATATCTGAGAAGCGATAAATAGGCGCCTGGAGGTTGGGGGAGTGAGTTCAGATCGGGACGGGTATCGAATTGCGAGAGGAATGCAAGATGCACGTAGCTGTCAAAAGGAACAAGGGAGGTGTACAGAGGCCCGGCAGGCTACGGTGTGCGTCTGTTCTTTCTCAGGGCCGGGGTTTTGTTGGGGGGGAGGATGGAGGATGGAGGAAGGGGAGGACTGAAAGGTGATTGATACATCTTTCGCTCGTTCCTGGAGGGGAACGGGCAGTAAACCAATGATTGAATCAATCCGCGTGGCCGAGGAAATAGTAGTAGAGGAAACCGGTGCGCGACGGTCTCTCAACACCTCAAGATGCACTGAGATGAAGGGCGTGTGACCCGGGTGTTTGTTTGAATATTTTATGTTGCTCCCAAATTCCCAATCCGGGTTGCTCCTCCCTTTTGCTGATTCGCGTCATGAATTAATGATAACGAATCGCATGTATAGCTAGGGGCGCTTTCTTCCGTAGTTTCTTCCCTAGATCTAAATGTCATGTGAACTAGATGGGGCCTTGGACTCTTGGATCAGCTAGACAAAAAAAAAAAGAAAAGAAAACAAAAAAAAAGCTGCTATTACAGGGTCAATGCAGGCTAAGTTTTTTAGCCTTTTGTTTCAAATTCTTTAGCTCTCATCCTCATTATCATCATACGCCATCGCTATCGGCATCTATCGGCCTCTCAACTCATAATATAATAATAATAATAATACAAAAGCTAGAAGGATTAGGATTTATGTCCAGAGGATTGGCCTCCCGTCCCAATGCCGAATGCCCGACGTGCGGCTTCCAGAGATAGAAAAAAATCTGTGTATGGAAACCTCAGAATCTACATATTGTCTAAATCTAGGATTTAACCCTCAATCATCATCATCATCATCAAAACGGAGAAAAAACCTCTGCACAGAGATAGTTTAACTTAGTTAAAGTATCATGTCAGCTTAACTAGAACTTAGTAGAACTTTAATTATGATAAATTTTTATGGGTTTTTATAAGATTTACATACAGTATATATAGTTAGGTCGAGAGGATTGCCTGCTTACCTGTAGTGACCATCCCGTACTATCTGGCCTTGCGAACTACTAGACTATGTCAGGAGAAAGAACTCCATGACGATGATGAATGAATAAATGATTTTTTTTTTTTACAGTGAATGATTCAAATATGATAAAAAGTAATAAAAAGAGTGAACCCAAGTCGTAAATCTTAGACTTTATGATGATAACGGGGTCACCGGCTGGCCTAGTACAGGTTCCACCCTAAGTGTACCGTACGCAATGTACTTCATCACGGCGCGAGAAAGCGCTACGCGCGCATGCAGTCCGTCATCGTCCCTCCGTCTATATATACCAGATTCACCCATACTTTGCCTACTTTCGCACTGCCTTCCGGGGCCGCCCGTGCATGCATTTCTCTGCCGTCTCTTTTCTGGCTGGAGAGATCGTGCAAAGTCGAGGCAGGGGGAGATCTTGGGTCACAACTCAAGTGACCAAATGGGGGTCTCCAAAGTTGCTGATTACATCTTTGAAGTCGGGGGGGTCCATAGAACAGCCTTTTATTGAAGTGATAAGAACTGAAAGATTTGTCCATCCGTCTCCCTACATGCCCCTCTGTCCATATGTGTTGCTTTCTTCTTTCTGCAGGGCACCCACCAGACCGTCCACCCGGGAGGCTGATGACTCTTTTCTCTCTCTAGGTTAGATTGAGGAATCCTGAGCTGTGACTGAGGCAGTGCACGCTTCTTGTAGGCTGCAATGCATGAGTGCCCCCTCACTTTTGGGCAGGCTCTTTACATGGATTTATCTGGAGTTTTTTCAAACTTGGTATGTTTAGGTGGAGGACCCGAAACCTCGGTGGGCAAAGTATGGTGAAATATACGGTACATGCAATAAGAGAAAAAAAAATTACATGCATGACATCCGTACATCGGGGAATATATAAGCTGTTCTTGAACATGCAGTTCTTCTGATTCTCCCTCGAGTGTCAATTGATTGCATGACTTGTGATGCAATTTCCCTATCGCTTGCATGCGGTGTTCTTGCCCTGTCCGCTTACTGTCTTGTCTCTCTATTTGAACGGGCATTGTAAACTAAAAGCAGTGACAGAGGGAGAGAGGTTTTTTCGTATGCATGTTCGCACCCTCTCTGAGAACTCAAACATGCTTGCAGGAGACAAAGGACTCGAAAAGAGAGTGAAGGGCAGCCAGTGGAGCGGACTGGAATTCCTATTCAAGCGTGGCCAGTAGCCCTCTCAGTTGATCGGTATTGCTGAAACTGGCTCAGGGAAAGCCTTGTCGTTTACTCAGTCGGTTAAATTCTGCATGTGGTCAAAAAGATGTGCCGGACGGTTCGGGCAGAGGTCCCACTGCTTGGGGACCCGTTTCCCTCCGAGCCCCCTGTCCCGCCGTCCCCCTCAAGCCTCCTTCTGCCGCATCCGTCTTTACGTCTCCCGAAGCACTCGAAACAACCAGGAGGCACAACCGCATAGATCGGCAGGGAGAGCGGGTGCGCCGTCTCCTCTGTCTGAAATGGGCCGTACAGGGTGGACGGCACGAGGGACCGGGGTGGGGATGCGGCAGTCAGAGTCTGTCGGGCTGACGCTGTCCGAAAAGGCTGATAGACCGGTTATGCGACTGGAGGGGTTTTTGGACGCTGGAGAGAAGGGAGGAGACGGGCGTTTGTCGTTTGGACCTGGAGACGGGAGGGGGGGGCATACTGCTGGGAGGTGCCTTTCTGTAGAGGAGCTGAGCGGCCATGAGTTGGACGTCCTTGACAGACGGTGGATGGAATTGCTTCGCGATTCCCGTCTCGTTTCCTTCGTGCAGGTAGGTGCATGGGAAGGTGCTACAGGGACAGATGCATGGAAGGAATCCTTCGGGGGTCTTCTGTTGTCGATAGCTTTACTTTCTTGAGTTGTTTGGTTTCTTGGCTGCATTCTCGTTCTTTTTGTCAAGCAAGATCCTGTAGTGCAGACTCAGTCTAGTATTGTGCGAATATGTTCTTCTTACAGGGCTCCTCTGCTTTGTGCATTGACATCTCGCATTTCGTTGGTACTTCTGGGAGGTCCTTGTTCCAGGAAACGGTCACCCTGTCCTCGTGCGTGCGGTTCTGCTGTGCCAGTGCGGTGTCGCCATGCACCTTTCCTTATCCCACTCTCCTTCTTTGAGTGTGTGTGAGTGTGTGTGTGTGTGTGTGTGTGTGTGTGTGTGTTTGGTCACATGCAGGAAGAGTGGGACGTTCCTGTTTTCCTTCTGAAAGACAGCGCCTTTCTTCAAAGACTGAAGGAGAGACTGAAGGGGGCAGACAGGGAGACACAGGAATTGAGGAGCGCAGTCAGAGCCTGCCTGCTCGACTGCCCTCTGCCTCCCCCCACAACAGCAGCCGTGTGCTCCTCCTCCTCTTCCTTCTCACCCCAGGGCTCTGTCTCTGTTCAGCAGCAGATCGAGGAGGTCAGACAGACAGACAGACAGACAGACAGACAGAGACAGACAGAGACATACAGACAGACAGAGAGGAGAGGAAAAATTAAGAAAAGGGGCAACTAGCTGCACACGGACAGAGTCAGGCAGAGACAGAAATCCCGAGTCATTTAGAGCCAGGCAGAGAGAGGCAGAGTCAGAGACAGAGATAGTTACGGACAGAAAGAGAAAGAGAAAGAGAAAGAGAGACAAAGACGGATCCACAGAGACAGGCGGAGAAGGACAGGGAAGGACATACCTTCCCCCCGAATAGCATCGAGACAGGAAGGAAAGAGAGCGCACTCTCTCTCTATCACCGTCTGAGATGCCCATTCGACTCTCTCTCTTCGCTTCCTTCCGTGCAGCTGCTTCGTCGTCTGAGGAGAAAGGAAGGCCTCGATTCCTCTCCCCCGGCCCCCCTGCCTCCTCTACAACACCTCCAGAGAGAAGGGGGAGAAAAAGAGGGAAGAAGAATAGAGCTGCAGCCAGAGTCTCAAAGTCCCATTGGATCTCTGCTCTCTTCGTTGGTTCGCAAATTTGGTGCCCTTTTGGTTGCCTCCCGCTCCGTTCTCCTGTCTGACTATGCAGAGGGAATCGTCGCGTTCAAAAGCCTGAGGGGCATAGCGGACCTCCGTAAGCCGTCAGAGTTCTTCCCGGCAGCCCGACGCATGGCCCCAAGAAGAATCGTGCTCCACTGCGGTCCGACGAATTCGGGGAAGACGCACGCAGCCCTGAGGCGCCTGGGGGACGCAGCTTCCGGGGTGTACCTGGGGCCTCTTCGTCTCCTTGCCACCGAGGTTTTCTCCCGTCTCCAATCTGAGTGGAGAGTGAAGGCCTCCCTGTTGACTGGACAGGAGAAGGTCCTCACTCAGGGGGCACAGCACCTCGCGTGTACAGTGGAACTCGCTCCTTTGTCCCATAAGTTTGATGTGGCGGTGATTGACGAAGTCCAAATGATTGCAGACAGAGAGAGGGGTCCGAGGTGGACACGCGCGTTGTTGGGGTTGCAGGCGAGAGAGGTCCATTTGTGTGGAGATCCGAGGGCTGAGCCCGTCCTTCGCTTCCTTGCGACGCAGTGTGGCGATAGTATTGAGGTGAAGGAGTATGAGAGGAAGTCCGGGTTATTTCTGAGAAGAGGAGCGTTGGAACGCGGAACCGAGGGGGGGGGGGAATTGAAGAAAAGGGATGAAAGGGAACAAAAGGACGGTTCTGTTCTATCCACTCACTCGCCTCCTGCTTCTTCTCCAGGTTTCTTCTTTGTGTCTGATGCCGTTCTGGATCAGTTGCGGGATGGGGACTGCATCGTTTGTTTCTCTCGCGTGGAGATTTTGAGTCTGAAGGCCCGGCTGGAGAAGCGGGGGGACTTCTCTGTGTATGTTGTGTACGGGTCTCTGCCTCCTGAAGCAAGGAGGATGCAGGCAGAGGGATTCAACAGAGAGAGGAAGCGGAGACAGAGACACAGACAGAAACGGAGCGACGACGAGAGAAGTCGAGAGAAAGTGAGTGAGCTGTCGGAAGTGCAAGACGGCAAGGAGGAGTTTGAGGTTTCTACGGAGAGCGCAGAGCAAGAAACGGAATTTGCAGAGGAGAAAAGAGAGGGGATGCAGGGGAAAGGGAGCGCAGAGGAAGAGGAGAAAAGAGAGGGGATGCAGGGGAAAGGGAGCGCAGAGGAAGAGGAGAAAAGAGAGGGGATGCAGGGGAAAGGGAGCGCAGAGGAAGAGGAGAAAAGAGAGGGGATGCAGGGGAAAGGGAGCGCAGAGGAAGAGGAGAAAAGAGAGGGGATGCAGGGGAAAGGGAGCGCAGAGGAAGAGGAGAAAAGAGAGGGGATGCAGGGGAAAGGGAGCGCAGAGGAAGAGGAGAAAAGAGAGGGGATGCAGGGGAAAGGGAGCGCAGAGGAGAAAAGAGAGGGGATGCAGGGGAAAGGGAGCGCAGAGGAAGAGGAAGAGGACGACCGCCCCCGCATTTTGATTGCCTCGGATGCGATTGGTATGGGATTGAATTTGAACATTCGGAGAATCGTTTTCAGAAGGTCGGGCAGCCTTAAGGGGAGCTAGAAGGAAAGATAAAGAGGTAGCAGGCAGATGGAAGTATTTTTTCGGTGAGGACGAGTCGGAATATACTTGTCGAACAAAACGGTTTTTTGAGGGTGTTGTCGGAGCTCCTTCCTTCGTTGTTTCGTTTCTGTCTATGTCGATCTGCGTTTTTGTGCGTGATTGAGGATGCGTACAGAAGAACTCTTGGTTTGCATGCAGAAAGAAATAATACGTTTGTCTGTAAAAAGAGAAGAGTACACGGTCCGTAACTCTGTCTGTCCTGCAGCCTGCAAAAGTTTGACGGCACTCGTCTGCGGCCTCTGCGGAGTTTCGAGATTCGGCAGGTCGCTGGAAGGGCAGGGAGGTACGGGAGCGTGTGGCCCGAAGGGGAGGTGTGTGTGATGAGGGAGGATGACGAGGATAGGCTCTTTGGGGCATTCGGAATGGAGGCGTGCGTCAAGGGGAACGCGAACACTGCACAGGGTGAGTTGGGAGAGCTTGTCTGCTTCTTCTGACGTGTCCTTGGTGCAAGAAACGAAACAAGGGAGGGAGGCAGGGAAGTGAAAACGAGAAACGAAAGAGAGCCAGCGAGAGAGCGTAGTAATCAATCTGTGGACGGACTGCTAAGTTGAGTCACTTTCTTCCACTTCTGCGTGTCCGGCCTTTCGGCGCATGCGCGATTGATGCGGGAATAAAATGAAATTGAACACAAACTGTGTGGCAAGTGCCTCCTGCCAATCCGCCTGTCTGCATTTGAAACGCATCATACAGACACGTTCCTTCCTTCCTTTGCTCGTGTCCCCGCGCCTCTCCCGTCACTCGAACCTTGCAGAGAGAGCCGAGGCGGCCCACGGGACCGACGCGTTGTGGGAGAATTCCCCCACTTTGCCCTGTGAGGGGACGGGAAGAGAGAGGGGGGGGGACAGGGACGGGGAGAGGGCGTCCGTGATTGGGAGAGAAAAAGAGACCATGGGTGGCTCTCCCCAGGCCGTCTCTGTTGATTCTTCCGACTGGAGTCTCCTTGTGCCGGTGCCCCGTGAGTCCGGGCGTCTGGGACAGGCAGAGACGCACCATGATGCTGAGCTTGAAGTGGGACGAGGACGAGGAGGAAACGAACAAGCGGTAGAAAAGAAAAAGAATGAGCGTCTAGAGGAACGGTGGGTGAGAAACTCACCAGACTTCGGGATGGATCTGGAGGGGCAGAAAGAGGGGTCGAGGGGAGCATCTGGGGAGATTGATGAGAGGGCAAGGGAGATCTGGAGAAAGACTGACCTGGAAGAGGACGAGGGCCCTATTCTGAGTGCAGCAGCGTTCCCTGAGGCAGAGCAGTTGGAAGCGTTCGCACATGAGCTGGGAGCCCTCACGATGGGGGAGGGAGAGGGAGGGGGGGGGAGGGAGGAAGAGATCCCGTTTGAAGACCTTCTGCAACGGTGGGGTGTGAGGAAAGAGGGGGATACAGAAAATGAGGGTGGTGGGCGATCCGATGCTTTTCTATCCCTGCTCTTCTTTTCAGTCTCTCCTTGAACGCACTTTTTCTTCCTAACTTTGTCTAGACGCTCTTGTCTCCCACTTGTCTTGCTCACAAATCTGCTGACCAAAGAGACCAAAGGAAAATTGAAAAGAATGTCCGTCGTTGGGAATCAAGAAAGATCCGAAAATTAGAAAAAGGAAAAGAACGAAGCACCAAATGACCCCAGCAAGGTCCGGTCTTCCTTTCTTTTTGTTCTACTCCCTGTGCCTGCCTGCAGATATACGGACGTGATGGCTGTGGGCTCAGGCTTCTTCCCCGCGGACTTTTCTGTCCTCCTCCGACTGGCACAAGCCCTGAGGGACGTGAGGGGAATGTCAGTCAGGGAGAAGCTGACCTTCTGCCAAGCCCCTGCAGACCCCCAACAACTGAGGGAAGTGGCGGCGCTGCGGACATTCGCACAGTACTTCCAGTCAGTCTGACACACAGAGAGTGACAGACACAGAGAAAGGCCATGTGGAGGCAAAGCCTGACGCAGAATTGTGTGTACGTGCACGGAGAGAAACAAAGGGAGTGAGAAAGAGGATTAGATGTGCTTCTGGTTACGGTGACTCTCTGCACTCGTTTCAGTTTCTCTCTTTGAATTTCGAAGTGTACGATGAGACGTTTTCTCTCATGTGTCCGGTCAACGGATCACCGAAAGAAGACAGTTTGGGAGGGAAAGGATGCGTGCGCAGTCTGTCTGTGTCTGTCAATGTTCGCGCGCATGCTTCCACGTTGGATACAAACAAGACTGCAGCAGAGAGTCTTTTCGAGAGTGCAACGTTTCTGCAAGAATGGAGAACGGTTCCACTTCTGCGGCTGGCTTTTTGTGTCGTTTTGGTCTTCTGTCTTTTTCCCTCGGTATCCTTCTACCATCTATGTGCGTGCGTGCAGAGCCTTCGGTCGCGTCCCATTCCGGGACCCCCCGGGATTTTCCCTTGAGACCTCCGCATCACCTGCTGAGGAAGGGGAGGGGGGGGGGGATGGGAGGTCCCAGAAGGCTGGTGTCAACATACCCACAGATGCTCAGGGGAATGCTGGTCCTTCCTCGTCTCCTTTTGTAGTGGCAGCAACAGTAGCCGACGTTGTCGTTGAAGGTCACTCAATTCCCCCTTCCTTTTCGATCGACACCGAAGAGGACCTGGCAGAGGCAGAGGCGGCCTATAAGGTTGGTCTCTCTCTCCCTCTCTCTCTCTCTCTCTCTGGCTTGATGCTTTCTTGTGTGGACGTCAGGGGAAACGCGATGACAGGAGAACGGATGCCGCTAAAGCAAGTGAAAATGAAAGATAGAGAGAGATTACTGCACATGTATACGAACGCCGTCATTCGGTTCGACTTCCTTCCTGCTGGCCGATCTTCCAACCCGCTCCTTCCCTTCCTTCCTTCCTTCCTTCCTTCCTTCTTTCCGTCCGTGTTTGATTGATTCCGCGAAGTTGTCTGTTCCTTTTCAGTTAGTCAAGAAATTTCTTCCCGATAAATCAAGCCTCCCGACTTGGATGGAATGAAGTCTGCACTACTCTGTTCTGCTCTGTCCTGCCATGCTTGCAAGAGAAGAACAGGTAAGGGAGAACTCGTGCATGACAGGAGTAGGCCTGCTTGATTCGCCTGCCCGCCTTTACCTTCATACATGAAAAAGATCATACATGATTTGTGTGATGATCTTTCAGTGCTGAATCTCTAGAAGATAAGCTCTAGGTTGGTTTCCAACAACAGTCAATCATGTAAAATGAAAAAGAATTCTGTATGAAAGTAAACGCATGACAGGAGTAGGCCTGCTTGATTCGCCTGCCCGCCTGCCACGTGACTGTTTGCCGTGAAAGGAGTATTCAAGGAAGAGGGGAAAACAAGACAAAGAAAGAAAAGGAGGCGCTCTTGTATGCCAGCTGTGCCAGAGAGCTCCCTCTTTTAACTGACTCATCAGATCTCTCTCTGACCAACTTCCTGATCGAAGCCCCAAATGTCCTTCTGGGTCAGAGGCCACAAAGAACACTTGATTGATGCATTACTTGATTGATGCGTTCCATTCTTTTTTTTTTATTCTTTCAGGTTGCGGAGCTCTACCTTTGGCTCTCTCATCGATTCCCTGAGCGTGCTTTCCCTGACGTGAGGAGGGTCCACGGCCTGAAGAGAAGGCTCGGAGAGGCCATCGCTGTGGCCGTCTCTCGGCCTCTGGAACGTCGGGACGCCGGGGTGATGACGCCCTTGCCGGGGCCCTTCGAGGAAGGGGACCTCAACCTCAGCCTGGGCCCTTCCGATCTACGGGGCCCTCATCTGGACCTGGGCCTGGACGTTCTCTCTGGACAGACTGTTGAGTCTCTTCCAAGTACGGTGTCGGACTCTGCTTCCCTTGTTAGAGAAGGGAGACAGAGACGGAGACGGAAACAACAGCAGAGAGCGACAGGTCTGAGTGCGGCAGGGAAAGACGCCGCAGTTGCCCAGGATGGACATCCTAGTCCTCACACGGTGCCTCTGCAGCCTCCAAATCTACAAGCCTCCTATTCCCCTCAGCCTCCATGGACGGATCCTGCTACTGCCGCCTCCCAGGCAGAAAGAGAAGAGGGAGACGCACAGACACATCTCCGGTCAGGTGCTCTGAAGCACGGCAGCTCTCAAGTCTCAGCTCCTTTCAACGCTTCTTCTCTTCCGTCAGCTTCTTCTCTGTCTTCACCCGTGAGTCCGATCCCTGGGCTTCGGGAAACGCAGAGGTCTTCGTCATTGCCGGTGAGGGAAGAGACGTCAACGCGACGGTAATTGGACCGCAGGAATGCCGCAAGAGAAGGAAGTCAATGTGGCGAAAAAGAAAAGAAGAGGAACGAAAAAGAAAAGGAGAAGGACGCTATTCTGGCATTTCTCTTTGCACAAGGCAGGCTTTCTACCGAAGAAATGCGCCGTCTTCATGAATGATTGTGTACGAGTACATTTTTCAGCATACACTTCTCTCTAAAAATCTCAGCCGCATCATCATCATCATCATCGTATTATTCTTATAATTACAATAATGCTAGCAATATTAGCTGCAATTATGATTTTGTTATTGATCGGTCTCTAGATCGGTCTCTAGGAGTTAGGTTTTATTGAATTTGGTTTTCTAGCTAGTTTTCCAGGTTTAGTACTTGGAAAAGAAGGGAATGTAATTAGGAAATGGAAGGGAGAATGTGTTATGGAGAATGAAGAGAAGAGCGCGTAGACAGCGCTCTTATAAGAAGGAGGAATGTGTTATAGTCTCCTAATGATAGTAGTCTTTTCGGTTAAATTAAATTATTGTTTGAAAGAAAAAGAAAAGAAAAAGAAAAATGATGAGGATGAAGTCACACTGCTGTTGAGAAACGAAAGACTGTCGCATCTTGCATTTATGCATTGGGGTCAAAAGCTCTTTGAGTCTGGCTTAGAGTCTGGTAGCAGACTTGCTGGTAGCTCCCGTGGCAGACTTGCAGGCAGCTCCCGTGGCAGACTTGCTGGCAGACCATATGGCAGACCCGCTGATAGCTCCCGCAGTAGACCATATGGCAGACCCGCTGGCAGCTTCCCCAGCAGACCCTATGGCAGACCTTATGGCAGATCCGGAATACTGTTCAGCAGACCGTATGGTAGACTCGCAAGCAGTTCCCGCAGCAGACCCTCAGGCCCCGGCCTATGGCAGACCATGCTGCAGACCAAATAGAAAAAAGATAAAAACGAACAGAAAAAAATAAAAAGGCAAAACGTACAACAGGGGAGATGACATGTCTGGAAAAGGTGGCCACGTCAGAAAAAAAAGAGGCAGGTGTTGGAGTGTAATAGGAAATCGTGGAGTGTAGCAAAAGCACCCTGCATGACAGACCACAAAATATTAAATAAAAAAAGATGAGCCTGTAAGGAAGCAACTTCATATAAAAAGAGGAATATCATTTGGCAGACCGGAAAAAATATTAATGAAAAGGTCTAATACAGAAAGAGTACGTGCGTTCACCCTGACGGGCAGACTGAACGAAAGACTATGGCAGACTGACTGGCAGATTGGAAGCTAATTTTTGGCATCAGCACCTGAGAAACGAAATCTAAAGAGCCGTTTTTCCTATTAAAAAAAGAAGTACCAGATATTCGGACTTCAGCCTTTGAGATTTCTCTGACTTTTTGATCAAGACTCTTGCATCCTTCCTCTTTGGATTTCATACTAGCTCTGTGACTCTGACATCCAGTCTCTTACACTGACCTTTAGAACACTTACCTTCACACACTAGGTCCGTATACCAGGAGTCAAATAAGAAGTCCGTTATAGAGGCATAATATGCAATGTTTGTTTCTAGGTTTGTTCTAGGGTTTGTTTAAAAAACGTTCAAACATAGGTGGAAAACTAGGTAGAAAAATGATAGAATATGCTCTAACGAACTTAGCTGGACAATCAGCCAAGAACTAAGTTCATTCTAGCCAGACTGGCAGCCAAAGGTTGGAAATCCGATATAAAGGCCACCATCAGTGACCATCTCTCGAACACTCTTTTCTTTTCCCCCTATTACTCCCTATGTATATATAATATGTACTAATATACACAAGACAAATATGAAAAAATTGTATCGAACATCTCGAAGTTTTTCGCATGAATAGACATTATTAAGTAAATAGATATCAATGGATCAGATTGCATTAAATTGATACCACAGATGACTTAATTTAATACTGGCTAAGCTTAGTATGTACTAGAGTATGTACTGCTACATTACTCCGGCCTGGCATACAGAAACAGACACCACACACAGAGAAATACACACACATACACACAGAGAGAAAGACTCGATCAAACACACAGACACTCCCACGCACGCACACACAGACACACACACACACACACACACACACACACAAAGAGAGAGAGAGAGAGAGAGAGAGAGACAGAGACAGAGACAGAGACAGAGACACAAGAGAGAGAGAGAGAGAGAGAGAGAGAGAAAGAGAGAAAGAGAGAAAGAGACAGACAGACAGACAGACAGACAGACAGACAGACTATATGGTTTCTTTCCCTCTTCTTCATGAGAGACAGACAGACAGACTATATGTTTCTTCTTCTTCTCCCTCCTTTTCTTCATGAACGCAACAGACAAAAAGAAAGAAAGCAAGAAAGAAAGAAAGAAAGAAAGAACAAAGACAAAAGAACAGCACCAGACAGACAGACAGACACACACAGACAGACAGACAGACAGACAATGTGTTCTTTCTTTCTTTTTTTCGCCAGACAGGCAGACAGAGAGAGAGAGAGAGAGACTCTGAGCAGATGAGCGGGCGAGCTTCTGCATGGATTCGAGAGAGTGGGGAAGAATGACAAGTGAAGGAGGATATCAATAGGCATAAATATAAAGAAGAACCGGTTCCGAGCACGCAGGGGAAATAGTCCTCAGCCTATACTGTCAGTCATTCCTCGCACTGCTGCATTCACAGGGCCTCCCTTCATAGTCCCGGCCTTTCCGGAGAATCTCTAACAATTGTTCTCCACAGTTTGGGTCAAGAAGGTCAAGGCGAAATTCTGCGAAAACCTCCATCGTTCTTGGTGTGCAAGGCAAACCAGGAAAATCCCCCATATGCACTGTATGTGTTTTCGGACCGTGTCGGAACCGTTTTTGAAAGACCCCCATTGGTATCAGATAGAAAGTAGACACGTGGAGAGGCCCCTCGGTAACAGTTCTGACAAGGTTTTTAGGATCGGGGAACTGTGTGCCTCTTCTCCCGTGCAGAGGGGGGGCAAGGGCCAAGAAGTCCCAGCAACTATTTGAATAGAAAGAATTCTTCCCTTCGACCTTGTGGTAGGAGTCGGCAAACGCACTCCCGATACGTTTTGTTTTGCTGCACCAACGAGTGGTTTTGAACTGGATCTTGACCCATTCCGAGCTCAGAGGCACTCTCCACTCTTCATCCCATGCGGAGGAGCTGCAGTCTGCTGGCCTGCAGTTGATTTTGGGGCCGGGTACTTTATCTAAAAGAACATCCCAGCGCAGGCGAGATATTCTTTCCGTCACGTGCGGAGGGTTTGTCTCTTTAGCCTGGCAACTCTTTGGCCTGTGCGTCTCCAACACATCAAATGGCTCCAGCGGGAAGGGAGCTTTTTCCTTCAATTCCAGCATCTCATCATAGAGCTTGAGGAGGTGTTGGAGCAATGCTTGAAGGCCTTGTTGCATGTCTTTGGCGAGGACACGAACCTGCTTCCTTTTGTTCACAGCCTTTCCATCTTTCAAGAACCAGAGCCATCGGGACGGGTCGTCATCGGTGCTGAGAGCGATGCAAAGTACAGGCATGCCAGTGTAAGTGTTTTCTGGGCGAAAATCTTCGTTTTTACGGCATCCTTTCCCGAAGTAGTAAGACACCTTCCCCACTTCCTTCATCCTGCATTTCAACTGAAACGGAAGAAACACATTCCTTTTCTGAGGCCACCGATACCCCTCGGTAGACGGATCTATGGAAAGCCTGCCTCTCGGCCGCACGGCACCGTCTGCAGTGCCGTGGAAACGGATTGTCCTCACTTCAAGACCAGGAGAGGACTTTGACGGCATCATCCGTTCCCTCAACTTCTGTATTCCCAACTCTTCGAGGTCCTGTGTGGGTTGCGACGGCACAGGAGCTTTGTCTCTATTTGAAGGTGGTGCCCAAGAGACACTCTCTTGAATGGTAGCTTCCGATAAGCTATGTGCGGTCGTGTACATCGCGGTGACGTGCGCAGCACGCGTCTGCTGGATAATTGAAAAGACAATTCGGGCCTGCAGGGAACGGCTTGGGAGCAAGGCACCAAGTCGTCGCACTGAGGAAGAAAGGACTTGCCGCAACATTCGTTTGACAAAAAACGATCCACGCGCGCGCCCGTTTGTAACGTTTTCGGTGATTCAAATATTGGTGACAGCTCCGGAAAAGAAAAGCTCTTGCTCGCGAAGAAGGTTACAGTGGTGAGGCACACTTTCAGATGAGTCCAAAGATGCATCAATCATTGCATCAGATTTCTTCGCAAGCCCCATTGGGCCGGTAGAGCACCTTCTGCGCGGACGTTCAGACAACGACTGACAAGCGTGCATCTAATATACAATTACTGGTCTGCACGACATAATACATGCACCAGCTCGAAGAATGCACTTTGACATGTGGAAGAAGTTGAGAGATTGAGTCAGTGCATGGCATGGTGCATACGAATCGAACTCCCCATGCATGAATGGAATGTATTAACATAATTCGTGCAACTGCAGTGATCGAAGATGATCGAAGTGCATGTGCAAGTGTTGCAGTGTTGCTTGGAACTGTTGCACTGAAACTTAATTGCGCGCTTTCTATACAGACGGCCGGGAGCTATAGGCCCGCTGCTATAGGGCCCACCGCCCGCGCGCGTGCATGCATGCATGTGCCGCGGCCAAGTATTCTAGAGCCTTCATGCACCAGAAAGATGTTCGATCAATCTCTGATCATTGTTGCTAACATTGTTGGCGCTCTGAATCTCTGGAGGGGTGTAACGGCCTAGGCAACGGCACGAAAAAACTTTCAGGTTATCTTAATAGGCAGTCGAGATGAGCCCGTGAGCATTCAATAGCATTCAATGATTTACTTTAACCACAACAATACAATATAAGTACAATACAATTGATTCATAATTTGAAATAAAATCATCGTTTTTTGCATGATGGTTTTAAATCATTTTTGACCGTATAGTTCAATTAGACTTGGAACTTGTTAACTGAATCCAAGTCCGTTTCAAAACATTGAGTACAAAATTAAAACAAAAAAAAATTAAAATCTTGATTATATGTATGTACGAACATCAAACTAAATTCAAACTAGACTTCCAATTTTCAAAAACTGACAAAAAAAAATAATCAAATTAAATAAATTTAAAACAAATTAAATGTCAAATTTTTAAAACAATAGCAACATTTAGCAATATTTTAAATATTATTTATTTATTTACATAAATAAAATTAATCAATAGAAATTTAATCTCATCGAAAATAACCTATTGTCATATTTAGTTCTAGATACCCTAAAAAGTTAAATTCTGCAAAAGTTACATGGGCGTAATCATATTCTAGTATGAAAATTGATCTTGAATGCTTAATTTGGAGAATTGTTGGGTTTCTGCTTGAGTAACTGCTTTTGCTCAGCAGTAACAAAAGCTAGGCTCACACGGTTTCTGCCAGCATGCAGTCAGCAAGAAAGGCTAGGGTCTCTGCCTGAAGTCGGCAAAAAAGGCTAGGGACTCTTTCCGTATACCTCCAAATACTTCCTCACCCTGCTCGCAAAGTCGGGAGGGCCTCTCTGAGAGGAGGAGGAGGAGGAGGAAGAAGAAGAAGAAGAAGAAAAAAAAAAAGAAGAAGAAGAACTGGAGGTCGGGGTCTGGAGATCAAAATTGGCAAGACAGGTACGCTTGCCAGGCCCAAAGAAAACGCCCCTCGCAACGCGAATCTACACACCACTGAGGTCATATGAGCGGAGTTCTTCTTTCTCCTTGTCGGCCTCCACCTGAATGTTCAACCGGGACGTCAGCTCTGCATGAAGAAGAACGAACTCCTCTCCAGAAATCAACGCCCCCTCCCCCCCCAAGAGATTCATCATCGCTTCCATCTGCGCCCCCAGGACCTTTTCTTCCTCCGGAACAGAAATAAAGCACCTCTTTCCGCCACGTTGTCTCTGGCGTATGTTGAGAAAAGCTGCGATGCCCCACCACTTTGCATTGGTGAGGGCGTGGTTACAAAATTTGAGGGTGCAGGAACTCAGGGGAACCGGACAGCCTTTGACTGCGAAACCCAAAACTTCCTATGAAATCAGGTGCAGGGCTCTTTACCTCCGCGGCACACCCTCCCTCATGTCTGGAGCCACGACCAGCGAATCAGAAGGAAACTTTAAGTCGGCAGGAGAGACGAACGACAGGCAGACACAGCTGTCTCCCGTCTCTGTCTCTTGGCCTGTAACAATAGGCAAGATGCCGAAGTGGCCCCAGTCTGCCGTTTTGGTATGTTTTGGGAGCAGAACGTTGAGATGGGAGCAGACGGTATCACTGCGTGAGGGGGAAGCCGCAGCGGAATCCAATTCGGCCCCCGTCGCCCCCGCGCACATCCTAAGGCTTTCCCTCGAACCCCTTTCAGGCATAGCTGCCGCGTCAAACTCTGCGTCTGCTACCTCTGTGCTAGGAGTCCAGTTGTAAGGGTGTGCATCTATCAGAAAGGGTGAGGGAGAGAGTTCGGGAGGGGGAGGGTAAGTGTTTTGAAACTTTTTTTTCCTGTGGAGGAATTTTATGGCGCTCCCCACTCCGTCTCTCTCTCTTGGGAGTTCCCCAAAAGCTGCAATGACAGATGAATTAAAAGAGAGACAGAGAGAGAGTGACACAGACAGAGCGAGAGAGAGAACTGTCTACATGTGTGTCTGTCTCTTTGTCTGTCTGTCTGTCTGTCTGTCTGTTTGTCTGGCGGTGTGTCTGTCTGTCTGTCTGTCTGTCTGTCTATCTGTCTGCCTGTCTGCCTATCTGTTTGTCTGTCTGTCTGTCTGTCTCTCTGTCTGTCTGTTTATCTGGCGGTATGTCTGTCTGCCTGCCTGTCTGTCTGCCTGTCTGTTTGTCTGTCTGTCTGTCTGTTTGTCTGTCTGTCTGTCTGTGTTCATGAAGAAAAGAAGGGAGAAGAAGAAACATATAGTCTGTCTGTGTGTCTGGCTATCTGGCTGGCTATAAGGGAAACGAGAGAAAACAAGTAGTCGCAAAGTGTGTCCGGCAGTGTGAGAAAGAAAGAGAACAAGCTAAAGAGAAGAGTTCCACCCTTAATTCTCCCTCTCGTTGCATGCTAACCTTCAAGTTGTAAGGGAGTTGTCGTACCATTTCTGCCTTGATCTGCTTGGTGCGGATCTGTCTTCCATCGAGTGCCTTCACTGCCGTCTGTGCCTCCTCTGGCGTCCTGAAGGACACGAAGCCAAACTGCCTGCTTTCCTTCCGCTTGTCGTGCATCATTAGCTTGGCAGCCTCCACCCCTTCCTCACCTGCTACCTCGACGCCCAGCTGCCTCAAGTCGTCCTCTACTAGAGCTGCAGACAGACAAGCAGACCGGCAGGTAGGTAGGCAGGCAGGCTGACTACATATACTTCTGTCGTTTCCCTTTTTCGATCTTTTCATCAGAGAGACAGACACACAGAGAGAATCTGACTCGAGGGTTTTCCGGCCAGAAGAGTCAGATAGATAGATGCATGCAGGGATGGATAGACCCCTTCGCCCTTTCCTTTTTCAGCTTCCTGGTGACCGTCGCCAAGACAAACTCTAAGGGAACACACGAACAGATCAATCTGGATACACAGAAACATTCTCTGAAAGCCGAGTAAAAAGAAGAAAATGAACGGGCCAACGAATTCCGAGGCAGATTCCTGAAGGCGATCGTGCGGAGACGTTTCTGTTCCACCTCCCAAATCTGTTGGTATCGTTCTTCTCCGTCTTCTTCTTCTTCTTCTTTGCACTCTTCTGAAGCACTCTTCTCTGCATTGACAGCGAAATCTCCCTCTTTTGTCGTGCCCTTCCTTCGCTCTGCGTTGTGCGCTCTCTCCCTTTGCCTCTCGATGGTGACCTGCTTTTCCCCTTCCACACCTCCGAAGGTTGGCATTTTGGGATACGGTGTGACACCTGCAGAGGCAGGGTATTGAAGAGGGTTGTCTACGTTCTTTATAGTGTCTTGCTGTAGCTCGGCCATTCTCTTGAGCTCTAGAAGTTGGAACCACCACTGCGGAGTCGGGGAAGGAAAGTTCTGAGTGTTGCAGGAGGGGACTGTTGGGGGGGGGGGGGGGGGGGG
>JAHBMJ010002539.1:0-18125 GCA_018398765.1 Chromera velia | reverse complement strand
ACGCAGAGTCTTCTCTCTACCCCTTTCTGAGCTGTGCGGCGTTGAAAGAAGGGCTGAAGAGCTCACGTGCGTCTGATCTCTCTTTTGCATGCGTGAGGGCTTGAGGTTTAGGGAGGGAGGGGTTCAGTTCAGGTCGGGGGGTTCGTGCATCTGATATGCTGAAATAGAGATAGGCGAGGAGCCGTACAGTCTGCCACTGTGCCCGCGGGTGGGTGGCTTGACGTGTCGGCGTCTTCGGTCGTTAGTTCGCTCTCTCTCAAAGAAGAGGGGGCATGCATTGCTGAAGTTGCTTTTTTCTTTCCCTGCATGCACACTACTGACAGAAAGGAGAATCAAGAAGAAGCCTCTCACTCATGCTCTGTGCTTTCCATTTCGCCCCCTCTCCACGGAGGGGGGCGAGAGATAATAGCATAAATGTTCCCTCCCTGTCTATCTTAATAGAGAAGGGGCAAGACGAAGCAGGCCTCGGGAGAGCGAGGAGCAGAGGCAGCAGGTCAGGGAAAGGAGATTGCAGAAAGGAATTCATCGCAAAACGAAAGAAACAGCAAGCCTCGAAGTGAACTTGAGTGCGAATTTTATCGATGAGGGAAGGTGTCAAAATCCGAAGCCGCGGGTTGAGAGCAGGATGTCACTGCGGTGTCTCCTCTCCTTAATTCGCCTGCACAAAAAAGCAAGCGCATGAGCCAGAGTAAAGAAAAAACCAGACAGAAAAGAGGGGAGAGAATATGAAAAGAGGGGAGAGACAAAGAGAGCACACTTCCGTTACGGAGGTTTGACAGGTCCTCAGGCCTGTCTCTCTCTTGCTGTCTCCCTTTTCTCTTTTCCTCTCAAGCCGTTTCCGCTCTTCGGGGTGGAAGGACTTCGAGTTCTCTTCTTCTGGCCTTGCGTGTGCGAGTCTGAGGCCTGAATCGCGAAATAATGCACCGACTGACTAGAAGTTCTATCATTTGCATTCAAACTTGTACCTATATTTGTTCTAATGTAACTATGCGTGCCCACACATGGCTGCTGTTGGTGACATTGATGCTACCGTTGTTAAATCAATGTGGTTCCAGAGTCTGATCCGGAGCCGGAGCCCCCGAAGCAATTCATTTTCTCATATAAGCAGGTGACTGATCGTCTGAAAGGAATGGATAGAAAGAAAGCGGCAGGGTTTGATGGCATCTCTCCTCAACAACTCGACCTTTGCTTTTGTTACTCTTCCATCTCTCGCTTCCTTTTGTTTGTTTTCTTTAATTTAATGCATATATATGCATGTTGGCCTGATAACTGGAATTTGTTGAGAATCATACCCGTCCCGAAAGGTCCCCCTTCGCCACAGCCGAATGACTGGCGTCCAGTCCATGTCGTTAACCCCCTTGCAAAGCTCTTTGGTCTCCTTATGGATGATAGAATCCGTCAGCAAGCTCGTTTTGACGACAGACAGATCGGGTTTAGGAAAGGGGTGGGCATAAGAGAGGGGATTGGAGCAGTGGTAGGCTTGGTACAGGAATGCAGAAGAGGCAAGAAGGGACTCCTGGGCGGATTTGTCGACTTCTCAAAGGCGTTTGACTCCATCCCTCGGCTGAAGCTTCTGGCAAAGCTGCAGGCTGAGGGAATAGAGAAGAGAGATCTGTTGATGATTGCATCAATATATAGAGATGTGAAAGCAAGAGTCGATGGGGACTCGGCTCTATTCCCGGAGGGGGCAGGGGTTAAGCAAGGTGATGCGTTGTCCCCGTCGCATTTTCTATTATTCATTAATGATCTGCATGATGAGATTCAGAAAGGAAAACGGGGAGATGGAAAGGAAACGGAGGGGGTTCACCTTGCTAGGGCCAGTTTGGGAAGTATAGGCTACGCTGATAATCTTGTCTTGTTTGCATACTCAGCAGCCGACCTCCAAGCAAAATTCGATGTCCTAGAGGGGTATTACAGAAAGTGGGGGTTGAATGTCAATCTGAAAAAAACCAAGGTCCTGCACCTTTGAGATTGCCTTCTGTTTGAGGGAGGGGATTTGACTCGGTCGATTGAAGCATACCTACACAGTGCAGAGCGTGCAATGGGGGCGGTGATTGGTCTGGCTGCGAGTCTATCTGGGTTGCCTCTCGGGGGAAAGATGCAGCTGCTGATGGCGTGCTGGGAGCCGGTGGCACTCTATAGCCTGGAGTGTTTTCCGATAAGATAGGAAGACTGGGAGGCGATTGACAACTTGCGGCTCTAGTTTGTTTGATGGGCGGCCCGACTTCCGGTCAGGAGTTTGCGTGTACCCTCTTTTTTGTCTGTTAATTTAATGTCTGCTCGCGCGCTCTTCTGTGCTCGTTTTGCTTCATTCTGGATTGCACTTAGCCGTTCGCATCTCCGTATTCCTCAGGCTCTTTTGAATTCATGGAAGGGACCAGCGGGGCAGAAGCAAAGATGAGCCGTCAATGGTCTGTTCAGATGGGCAGGCCTTGACTTTTTGACGTCTCTCCCTGTCCGGAGCTCAGAAAGACGGGCCCCGAAGGGGAATTTGTTTGTTTCTGCCAACTTGAAAATTAAGGAGGCCTGGGGAATGGAATGCATGAAAAGGGGAGACACGGAAGAAAGGGACAACTTCCCCCTGTCTGCGTCTTTATCAGGACTATAGAGAGCTCTTCCGTCTTCTTCACGTTCTTCTTTATTTCTTTTGTCTTCAAAGAATGGCCCCAAGGTACGGATGTCCTGTCTGCCGAGAAGTGCCTTATGTGAGAAGATTGAGCCACTCCTAAGGGTATTGACACTAAATCGGAACGGTCTGACGGGGGGGGCTAACTCTCCGGGAGAGGTGTTTTGTCTGGCAGAGGGTTGTTCAAATAGAAGAAAAATTAATGATCTCTGGCACCGGCTTTCAGTATACTCTAATTGGGTAGAAGCAAGAAATAAACTAAACAAAGTGGTAGAGGGAAAGAAAGTGAAGCAAAGGATTCAAAGAGAAGGAATTGAGGGATCGGATCCAGCCGAAACAGAAGCGAGGAAGATGCTGCTTTTGGCTTTACAAATCGATCCGTATGAAGCATGCAGAGCCGTTTGTGATCTTTGTTACTCACTGTGCACGCCTGTTTCTGTGTGAACGCGACCTTTTCTTCTTCTGTTCGAGTCTTCTATTGCTACCTCCAATGCGTATGCTGCTCGTGAGCTCACCAAGCGAGCACTTCAGGAGATCTTGCGCTTAGCTTTATTTCTAAAGTTGAGTGATTGACGATCTCTTATATAAACATGGGCTGCTGGGAGTACGGCTCCACTCTAGCAAAGCCAACTTCATTCATTCATTCATTGTTCTTCCTACAATAGTTATTAGTCTCAATTTGGTTATTATTTCTATAGTTAGTACGATCAGAGTAACGATTTTTTTATAGTTTATTTTTACATAGAATGTTTTTTGAAAAATATCTGCTGCAAAGTTTTAGTACAAATGTAGTGAGCTTACTGCATGACATTATTATTTTTTATTCAAATATGAAAAATCTGTTTTAAAATGATGTGAGATGCTAAAGTTTTTTTTAGTCAGTCAAGACAAATATGCAATTCAATTGGCGCTAATTCGCAGTTATTTGTACGTGGCGGATTTTGTAGAAACGATTTGCTGAGCTAGGATCACAAATTACTATTGAACTTAGCCCACAACTAGGCTAAACTGAACATGCGTACAAAACCGTGGGGGGGTTACATGTGGGGGCTACTGCATGACGGCCCGTCGTGCAGTGATTTTTCTAGAATTCTACGGTTTCATTGTTTATGCAGTCATGGCGCCATGCATGGTGCACTCCTCATGGTATAGTTTTATAGTTTGGTCGGGAGTACATGGTTAACAACCAAGTCAAACTTCTTAAAAAGTTTTGCCATCGCGCGCAAAGCGCGCGCGCAAGCTTGGTGTGATCTATTAACATAGTAGCTAATAATATTTTCCCCTGCATGCATGATTCGTCTCAACCTGCACGCGTGTGTATTACACCGTATTCTGAACTAGCTTCCCACAATGGAGTTCTTTGCGTGCAGAAAGGAAAGACAGAAATGTAGGGAACGCATACGTGTGGGCAATCTTTTGGAGCTGCCCTGCCCAGATGCTGCAAGCTTGGCCCCCTCCCAGTAGCAGCACCCATGCTTGAGCAGCGTCCTGAGACGGAAAACCTGTCAGTCTGCACGCTGGTGAAAACGACATCAAGCGATTTCTGAAACGAAAGGGAAAAATGATCATTCGAAAGTTTCTGAAGCTGTAGGTTTTAAATTTTATTGCATTTACGCGTACGAGAGAGCGATGTTGTTGAAAAAGCTCTCCGTTGCGGTTACGCAGGGTGCAGATGGCAAAGAAAAGGAACGGGAGGAGGGCCAGGATGTTCCAGCGTCCTCTCCCTCCTCTCCCCAGCGAAATTCCTATTCGCGTTCCTATTCTGATGTCATGAGGCGAGTTACAAGGTCAAAGATCATGCCTTTGATGACCAGAAGACGAGGAGCGCTGCGAACTCACCAAATGCCCAAAAATCAAGTGCAGTATTTCGGGAAGAACCCTGAAGTGGTCAGTGTACGACTCACCGAGTCAGACGCACCACAGTACGTTCGGTCAATCATTCGTTCGGCCAGACACAGACAAATTCCACCACTTTGTACCTTCACAGGTCCAGTCACCTGCTCATCGATATGCTCTCCGCATACACGCATGCATGCATTACCGGTTCTGTCTCGTGTATGGAATCGTTGAGAGTCATACAACCCAGGACCTCTCTTGCCTGCGTTCTCCATGCATGCAGGCCACAGCGTTCATGGAAGTGACGCAGAAAGACAAGAAGAAAGCACGGCATGGCTCGGAAGCGCTCAACAGGGACACGAAGCGACGAGTCGCGCTTCTGGATAATTGGGTTTCTTCGCACAGAGATCTCGAGGCTCTTCAGAAGAAATTGCTGGAGGCCCATGTGAAACTGAAGTTGCAGGACAGTCACAACCCCTTTGAGTTTTCCAACAAGCACTTTGTCCTCTGGGGTCTACGTCTGCTCTGCACCCAATCTGTCGATCATGAGACGGGAGAATACGAATTCAGAAGCGATGAGCCATCGATCAAATACCTTCTCTCCAAAGAAAACGCAGCATTGAACTCACCGGAGTTCAGAGTATGGAAAGATGTTGATCCTGTGCTTCGAAGAAAGGATTTCAAAATTCGGGACAGTCCGATCAGGGGCCAGCCCCAGGTTCGAATTTGTCGCATGTCTTTTTGGAAACTCTCCAATCGAGTCGCAGAGACCATCGAGAGTATTTTGAGGCAGAAGGAGGCAGAGACACTTTGGGGAAGGGACTACCTAGGCTCTGGGGAACGTTCTATTGTCGCCTTGGTCGGAAGAATGCCCTTGGGATTACACTGGTCGGTCGGTAGGTCGGTCAGTTAGTCGGAGGGTTCGTTCGCCGGATCTAAAGAGAGTATTTTCTTCCAGCGGGCCTTTAAAAAGCGGGAAAAGAGAAATGCAGATGAGGCGGATTTCATAAATTGAGGAACAAATGAACAAGAGTTCTGGTCTGAACTTCCTCTGCAGAATTTCCCCCTTTGATCAGTTCCTGAATCGCTTTTGTCAGTCCTTCTTTTCGTTCGCTCTAGTTCACGCTTTCATCATGCGATGTCGTTGGTTGGAAGGCCGGCTAGAAAACAACCATCCATCCATCATGGGAATTGCTCTGTTCTCACTCAAATGCACATCCTTACTCTGCAGTAAGGCTCGCTTTCTCCTTGAAGATTTGTGAGTTGAGAATGGAACAAACAGTCCGCCGCACCTCTTGTGTCTTTTTTGAGACATGTTCATGAATTCCGACAGGCAAGTACTGAGCTAGAAGAGCTGACGTTGTCCCTGAATGGTGATGTGCAGAACGCTATGATACACAGTGTCGCATCCACATACTGGTCTTCATTTACATGCATGGATGCATGTGTCTGACTTCAGGAGGGCCCTGAAGGAGGGGTTTCCTGACATGGCCACGGGAGGAGAATTCAAAGAGGAGCAGCACATCCTTTCCAAAGCCTATGTCCACCATTCCTTTGGCCCCTTCCTCAGGCTCAAAGCGACTGCGGGTGTGCCTGTGGGTGCACGAGACGCCCTGAGGCTGGATGCAGGCATCATTGAAATGAGGGACAGCCGAACAGCCAGAGCCACCATGTACGGCTCCCCCTTTCCCTGGACCAGCAGGCACACATTCCTCCACTCTGCTTTGCACGTCGCCTCTACCCTCGCTCGAATTGCGCGCATCGACTGGAATGGCGACGCGTTACCTGAAGGCAGTGCAGTGAAACAGCTGCTTGATGGTACAGTGACTATCGACTTTGTGTTTGAGCCCCGACTCGAAGACGGAAGAGAGAGCGAGTCGTCCTGGGAAGATTCAGACGAAGATGGATATTCAAAGTCAACTGTACTCACGAAAAGAACAAAGACCTTGAACAAACAGGGGAATGGGCCCCTGAAAAGAGGCCAGACGGAAGACAAACCCTTTGAGTCAGCTGCAGTGGTGCAGTCTGCAAAAGAGGGTGAGTTGGTTGAAGTTGGGTCAGTGGGGGATTCCGTAGACTCCGGAGAGTACGCAGGAGAGTTGGGGGGGGCTGATGGAGGAGAGCCTGAGCAGGGAATATTCCGCAGAGTGTCCCGTCTTCCAACCATGTGGTTCCTCACAAGGCACAGAGAGTCGCTGCTTGACGTTCACTCTTCAACCGCCCCAGCAGAGCAGAAACCCCCCACCACAGGGCCAGTGGGAAAACGAGGAAGTGCACGAGCACCCCGTGAGGTGCGGCCCACATTAGTTAGGGGAATGGATGCGGACTCGGGGTTGGGTGACTTCAGTTCGGATTCAACTTTCGCAATCGTGGAGGCAGGGGGGCAGTACTCAGCTGACGACTTAGCTCGGCATCTTTCCCATGCCCTCCGTAAGACTGATGCTGACGGTAACTGCATCGTCACTGAAGAGATCCTATGGGGGGCTTATCCGACCCCCTCATTCTCGAAGGAGTTCGAGACAGGGGGTTCGAGGCTGGTGCTGGTGGACTTTGCAATTCAGTCGGGGCTCGCATTCCCGACTGCCGCCCTGTTCGACCGATACCCCTCACTTCAGGTACGCATGCAGGCAAACTCGAAAAGAGATAACCAGGCAGGCTGCCAATCAGGCAGACAGGGAGGCAGGCAGGCAGTCAGGCAGGTAGATCAGCAGACCAATTAGTCGACACTGATTTCTATTTGAAGGCCGACGGAGGAGCCCTTCCATCGATCGTGGCAGAAAGAGAAGGAGAGAAGAGAGATCAGACAGATGGACCAAAACGCTTAGAAGGAAGGAGAACTGAGCGCCTGCTTAATGTTTCATTCCTTCCCTGCTGTAGAGATTGTGTTTGTGCTGTACATTTCTCTGTCGATGAGTCTGTGACATCATGTGCGTGAAAAAACACAAGCGAGACCAGGGAGAAAGTAGAGAAAGGCGACCAGGCGGTGAAAGAATGGAATAGAGAAAGGACGGGAAGAAAAAGTCGATCTAAACAGAATACATGCAAGGCTGATCTAATACCGAGTAGATGCTCTATCTATGCACATGCCCCCCCCCCGTGTTTTCCCTTCATCCATTCAATACTTCTCGATCAGTTCGATGAGCATGCTGAAGAGAGTAACGCCAACAGGAAAACCTTCCGCATGGACGCCAAGCAAAGTCTGAGACTTAACGACGGCACCAGACTTGTGGCTCTGCAGGTTGGTGTGCAAGGAGCTAGGAGAAGCAATTATTGCAAGAATAGCACTCGATTTCACCCTGACTCACCAGACGTGGCTATCAATATCCTCAATCCGTGCTCACTTGACCATTTCCTCCAGACGGACCCTTTTTCTCTGCTCTCTGTGCATGCCTGCTGTCTCCTTCCATTCTCATGTCTACCTGCACGCGTTCCCTAGCTCCTGTTCCCTTTTTGACTTCACCTGCAGCTTGCGGGTCGCCACTTCGGCCTTCCCACACGAGAGACGCTGAGCGCCCTGATGACGTACGGAGTCACAAGCCCCGTTTACGCAGAGAAAGACCCCCCCGTTGGGACAAGCGTTGTGACCGCAGTCGAGTCCTACAGAGATTCCGTGGGGGACCACAAGGTCGATCCGGTGGCGGCTGTTTATCGTGCTCTCGACTGTCTGCGTGTGGATGCAGAGGGACGCTTGAGGAGCTCCCTTTTGGTCGGGTGGGATTGCAGACTGTTTGTGCACGCATCGGAGCAAGGAAAGAAGGACGGATTGCTCCAAGGAGCCGTGGCCGCAGCAGAGGGACCGTTGAAAAGGTACGACGCTGCTTTGACCATAGCGCGCGAATGTAGTTCTAGAAGGTCATGTGAATTCCCGAAAAAGCCTTTCGGCGGCAGGTGAGCACATGCAGAAAATGGATTGATTCTTCACGCATGACGATTCTTTTTGCCCCCCTTTGTTTTTCTGTTTCGGATTGCTTGCAGGTACGTGTACCTATCCCATCCTGTGACGAAGGCGGCGATTTCGCTTTTGTGGGCAGCCAAGGGGAAACACCTTCTTATTCGAGAGCTTCTGATTCACCTTCTTCACCTGGTGCTGATCACAACGATCTGCATCTGGTGGGGAGAATGGAGGATCTATGAGGGGGACGGTGCCTGGGTACCTTGGGACTATCGGCTTGTGGAGTATCCGTCGGAACCTTTGAGGTTGAGCTTCGAATTGGGGGTGTTGGTGTCGTTTCTTTACAAGTTTGTTCGGGAGGTCAAGGAAGCATTTCTGAAGGGGCAGAGAAGTGACGGAGAATTGTACAGCACCATCATGGAAGCATTGGTTGTCCAACCGAAGGAAGTGTTGATGAGATGTTGCAAAGGAAGTAGAACGACTGGAAGAGAAGAACGACACAGACAGCCTGAAAGATCCGATTCGTTTAATTTGGGGGAAGAGAGAATCTCACAAGAGAGACAGACAAGAAGTCGGCAACAAGTAAAGCAAGGGGGGTGTGGGACATATGGGTGGGCCTGTCTGGACTTACTTCTTTGCCCTTACATTACTGCATGTTCCATCATTGCGTTCATCTGTTCTCTGAAGCATTTCCATCGCATTTGGAATGTCGTGACTGCGACGTCAATCCTCTGTTTTGGAGGTCTGACGATTCTGACTTTGGTGGGGGTCTCGGGAGCAGACGTTGATGTGGGTACGGCGTCGGAGGCAGCTGCTGTGCTGTTGAGCATCTGTGTGGCGACGAGTTGGTGGGAACTTTTGCAATACCTCTCTGAGTGAGCCCTGACTATCTACTTCATATGATTCTTTGAGGTTTTGTCTCTTTGTCAGTCTCTCTCTCTCTCTCTCTCTCTCTCTGTGTGTGTGTGTGTGTGTGTGTGTATGTGTGTATCTCTCTCTCTCTGTGTGTGTGTGTGTGTGCGCCGTTCTTGCGTCTGTGTCTGCCCCTCTGTCAATCAAGTTGGAAGATGGATTACACCGAAAGGCGGAGACGCAGTGCTTCTTTCTCCGCACGCTTCTTCTTTCACCCACCCACTCACGAGCCTACTGCATGATTCCTTGTGATGCCTGGCTCTTCTCCTCTCCTCTCCTGTCCTGTGCAGATTTGAGAAGACGGGGCCTTTCATCTCGATGGTTCTCCGGATGATCAAGGTGACTCTCTTCTTCCTCGTCTTCTTCCTCGTCCTCTTCGCCGGGTTTGCACTCGCGTTCTTCATCCTGTTGGGCAACACCCCCCAAGTAGATGGGGCAACAAACGGGTTCGGGTCTCTACTCGAAGTCATCACCACCTCTGCACTCGCAGTGCTAATCGGGGACACTTCCATGTTCGCCCGAACCTCTGGTGGGTGGGTGGGTGGGTGGATTGACATGCAGACCCGCTTTCTTTGTGTCCTCGTCATGCTTTCTCTAAGGGACAGTATTCGCAGGTATACAAAGTTGCAGTGCTGACTGACTTTCTTCTCGTTCTTCTTTTTCTTTTCTTCGTTTATTCTGTCCGTCTCGTTTTTCGGTTGTTTCTTTTTTCTGTTCTTCCTTCCTGCCTTCCTTCCTTCCTTCCTTCCTTCCTTCCTGTCTTTCTTTCTTTCTTTCTTTCTTTCTTTCTATCTCTCTGTTCTACACCCCGCTCACTTTCTCCATGGCTGCATGCATGCATGTATGTGCCCACCCCCCTGTTTTTTCTTGCCCTGCATGTATACACGTACGGATGTGTATGATTGTGTACGTATGCAGAGCGCTCGTGGGTGGTGATGATCTTTTTCCTCCTCTTTCTTCTGATGGGTCCGATTCTTCTTCTGAATCTGTTGATTGCCATGATGGGCTCCGCGTACAACGAAATCACAGAGAAGAGCGAAGAAGAGACGCTGCTCACGAAGGCCAAAAGCATTCTCGACCATATCGAGGCAGGAGAAGAAGCGCATCTGCATCTGAGAAGGAGTCTGATCAGAACGATCCAACAGAAATTCGCAGACGAATATTCTGAATACTGCGCTAACCACCTGAGTAAGACCAGATCTCTGATGGCCATCAGAAATTTACATCTAGAGGGCAGAGCAGCAAAGGAGGATCAGAGTCCCTCCAAGGGTATTCTCGAAAAACTCTCAAGACACATGCGTCAGAGGTCGGTGCTCGGAATCCCTCCGGAGCAGAGTAAGGGAGAGTTGAATGTTCAAGCCATGAACAGAGAAGAGCTCCTCGCAGTGCCACTTGTCTGGTGGCTTCCGCCTACTGTGGTAGAAAAGCGGAATATGAGAGGTGGACAGGGCCTGTCTCTGTCCTCTTCCGCCCATGGATCTTTGCCGATGTCGGTGGAATTCCAGGGATACCTGGACCGACTCGAAAGAAGATTGGAAGGAAGGCTTTCACAGGTCGAGACGACATTTGAGCACCGTCTCCACTGGCACATGAACCGTCTCGAGAAAACAATGGCAACGGTCAAGAAGGCGTTCCAGAATGCACAGCCGGTACACCAGACAAACCAACCAACGGCCTACAATCCACGTCAGTTGTGTCTTACGCATTTTCCTCTTTGGTGCCGCCTCTTTCGTTTACTTGTCCATAGGTCAGTCAGTGAGTGAGTTCGTGCATGATTGCGTTCGTCAAGCCAGATGAAGCAAGAGTGAAGCGTTGCACATGCTCTACATTCAAAATGTTTTATAATGCCACTTTGTCTGTGAGTGAAAGAAGAAGTCATCTCAAAATATGTGCCATCCTGTTTTTCGCAGCACCATTTATGCAAGCGCTTTATTGGAGTGACTTAACAAAGGAGGATCGAGTGAAAGATTGGATGAATGCAGGCCACTCCACTCCACAAATTCGGGAAGAGGTTGCCCAGGTTAGCTTGGAAAAAATGAAAAACGGTGCTTCAGTGGTCGAACAAGAAAAGGAGGAGGCACGGAAGGAAAGGAAAGAAGGAGTTTGGAGGGAAGCAGGGAAGGAAAGGCGAAAAGACGGAAAAGGATGAAAAGAGGAAAATGCCACACGAGAAGGGCACCCAATTGTCGAGAGCCTAGAGAGAAAAAGCGGAGCGATGAAGACAAACCCAAAGCGAAAAGAACCGCTCGGTTCCGCTTGACAGACTCTTTTTTTGTTCCTCTCACTGGCATCTTGCACTTTGCTGCTCTTCTTACACTGCAGCATCCTGTTTCTTTACCTCCCATTCCATTTTTAGAGAACACTAAACACGTCGAAGCGCGGCTCTTGACTTATTTCTTTTTTGAAGCATTTAATTCGCTTTTTGTTCCCTCCATTCTGCAGCGACTCACGTGCAATGACATCGAGGAACTTCGTCCCCGCCTCCAGCACAGATCCTCTGAGGCCCTCTCTATCGCCACAGAGACCGACGCAGCATCGGACAACATGGACGATGTGGAGAATTTGACTGCAGACGATGGGCGGAGGGATGAATTGAACCTGACAGGGGGGCCCTCAGGGTCAGGGGAGGGATTCAGGGAGGAGGGGGGGGCAATGACTATGGGTTTTCTCTTACAGGACGACAGGCGCTCGGGGCCATTCGACACCCGTCCGGCCAGACTGAGGCTTGCCAACGAGAAGGCACACGGTCAAGAAGCCCCCACGGGGGGGGCTGGAGGAGGAAGGAGTCCCTCTGCCAGTCCATTCGCAGAGTTACCCTTCCCACCCTCGTCTCATTCGAGGGACAAGCAACTGGTTCCACCCTCTGCACTCACCCCAAGTGCAGCCTCTTCAAAGGCCAAGAAGGCGCTGGGCAGAAAGGTCATTCTTTGCAGCTAGAGCCATAACAGCTAGAGCCCACAAAACAAAGGAAGAGGAGCGTCGGTATGAGTTCACTTTGCAGAAGTAATGCTTCTGTGGTTGTCTACTCAAAATTCATTTGCGATGTAGAGTCACATCTCAGTCAAAGAGCAGGGGAGGCCCGCCTGAATTCATTCCACTGGCTTTTGGGCTCACTCGTTTGATCGATTTAGGTAAATAGACGTGCATGTCTGCTTGGCTGTTTCTCCCTCTTCTGTTCAGGATCCCTATTTGTCCGTCTCTCTGTCTAGGGAGTCACACAGCTTACTATTTCCCTGCCTGCGTCTTCGTTCATTTGTGAATTCTGTTTCCCGCTCCGGTCGTATGCTCGTCCGCATGTATCAATATTACTCTCTAGAAATGAGCATGGTATATAATGCATACGTCTACCTACCTACCTTTCAATGTTTCCCTCCCTTCCTCTGTTCAGGTCTCCTGGCACCATCTCGGGTCCGTCTCCCAGGATTCCCTCGGAGGGGACACCGAAGGCCAACGAGAGCGATCAGGACCGGCATCTCCCTGCGGGCCCCCGTCCACACACCCCTCAGCATTCTGTTGGGAAGAGAACGCACACCAACAGCAGCCCCCAACAGCTGCCCCACAGGCTCTCTTAAACCTTCCTACCCGCCATGAGGATCAGCAACTGGGAAGGGAACTGAGCCCCCCGATGTCCATCGAGGGCCTTCCAACGCCAGTCGACAGTTTTCAGAACAACCAACAAAACTGGTTCACTCAACCGCCGCAACACAAGGGTCCAGAGCCCCATGCAGAGAAAGAGAAAGAAGATTTCTCTCTGACGGCCGATGCCGGAGGAGTCGACCACACAGACAGATCCCCCCCATGCACGCAGTACCTTCTCCCTGCACACCAAGGACAAGGGGATCTTCTGCCACTCCCCGCGAGGCCCTCGGCAGGGTCGATCGTGTCTGTCGGGGGCACCCCCCCAAGTCCTGATGCAAGCAGAGCAGGAAGAATTCTTCGCATAAGTCCTTCTCAAACCGTCACAAAGCTCCACCCTCCTTCTCTCGACCAAACTAGACCCCCCCTCCCCTCTCCAACAGCTGCAGAGCCCTCACCCTCCCGTCTCCCCCCCCCCTCCCCTCAGTGGGATGAATTTCCCCATTCAGACCCTGCCTTCTCTCCCTTCTCCCCGTTCGCCCCTGTCAGAGTCAATTTGAACTTCGCGTCACCGCCCAGGAAACAAAAAAAAGAGGAAAAAGAAGAAGACACACGTTCAGGAGATCAGGTCACAGTTCCAAAACTTCAAGTCCGCACGCCTTCCGAAGAAGAAAACGTTTTGCCTTCCCCCCAATCGTCACGAATAAGATCGGATAGCAGAAAGGAGAAAGACAGAGAGGGAGAAAAGGGGGGGATATGGGAGCTTCAGAGCGAAATTCTCATCGAGGAGCACTCACGGGGAAGACGTGAGAGCATACAGAACCAGATCAACACAAAACAAGCAAAAACCAAGGCAGCACAGGACAGTGCTCAAACAGATCCCATGATGCATTTGTCTGGCCAAGCTGACGCCAGTGCGCCCCCCGATTCCTCCGGGGACTCATCTGAAGAAGCCACTCAGTCTCAGCGACCGCCAGTGGCTGCACAGACCTCATCTATTTGTAAAGGAAAACAAAGAAAGAAGCCGCCCCCCCCTCCCTCCACCCCCCCTCCTCTCAGTGCAAAGCGAAGGGAACCTCAGACAAGCAGCAGGGAAAAACAAGCACCAGCCTCAAAAAGTGAAGTAAAGAAAGCGGTCTTCACGCAAACGTCCGCCAACTGGTCAGATCCGTCTCATCTCCTGCTTCCTTCCAGTGAAGTGCCAAGAGCCACTGAGGAACAAGAACGCCTGTTGACCGTTTCCGAGGACGAGCAAGTCCCGGCCGACAGAGAGGAGAGCGAGATCCAGACGCGGCACGGGAGGGTCCCAAGGAGGCACAGGCCGAACACCAAAAAGGTCCCTCTATCTCTGAGCCGTCTAACAAAACGAATACCAAAACGCCCAACAAGCAAAGCCGAGGAGGAGAAAGGCCATTTAGAAGAAGCGAGTGATGAACAAGAAGAGGTACACGAAGAAAACAGACAAGGCCAATACTCACCCCAGACAGCAGACCAAACCACACCATTTCCTTCTTCCCTCTCCCCCCCTGCATCGAGAATCACCCCAAAGCAGCCCGTCAAAACGCACCATGATCACGTCTCACCTCCAGACGACCCCCACCCCCCCCAGATGCCCTCATCAAGCCCTGAGTCCTCAGAGTCCTCCAGCAGCTCTGCCGAGTCTCTTTCTGCAGGGAGCGAGGTCTCTGCAGCTCTAATTCCCGTCCCTGCAGTTCTGCCCCCGCCTGCATCCATATTCATCTCTAGACCGCTCCCGTCGCCTGGACCAGTTGAACCTTCCCCGCAAAGTCTGCAAGCTGCCGCGTCGCACAGACAGAGCGGGCAGGCACAGGAAGGCGAAACCCAGGTGGACCCCTCAGAGAGTGCCGCGGGTAGAGTAGATTACGAAGAAATCCAAAACGGATCCCCAGCAAGAAATGAGGAGCCGGAGGGGGTCTTTTCTGCCTCCGCGAGTTCTTTCTCTTTCCGGGACTTGCCGGTCGGTCACTACAGACCTGCTGGGGACGACGGGTGGCAGATCGGCAAATTTGGTGGCACTGTGTGGAAGTCACGGTGGGTAGGCGACGAGGCCGAATTCCAGTTTTGGCAAGACGGAGCTGCCGAGGGAGAGGGAAAATGGGTGAAGTATGAAGGCGGGGGCAGGAGGGGGACAGCAAATGACTGATGGAGGGAGGGACAGCTAAGCATGCAGGTTTTATTTTTCCTCTTACGTACACCCTCAAGACTCCCATTTGTTGATAGACATAAATTTATACGGGAGCGGGTAGCAGAGCCTGGAGAAGAAACGGCATGAGGACCACTGTATGACAGAGGCACGTTGGAAGAAGAGGGCGGAAATCGTTTGTGTGTTTCATGCATGATTCATCAACCATTCAGCAGTTCCTGATCTATTGTTTCTGTGTGTAAGAAATTGAATTCATCAATCGCAACCGCTCAGTCTGACGGGGTTCCAACTGTTGTTTGACCCTACCAACATGGAGAATCGATCAAAGGAAGAGACCGAATCCGAAGGTGAAGGGAGACAGCCATGCAGGTCGGAAAATTGGTGAAGTCTCTTTTTTACACTCTGACTCGTCTTTCCACAAAAATGTCAACATTCACACAGCGGGCTTTCAGAGACCTGTCTCCACTAGCTGACAAAAGGCCTATTCAGTCGCTGATGCAAGAAAGAGGTCAACGAAAGTTTGCACCCGGTGCTGCAGGGTGTCCGTGCGACCAGAATCAATCAATTCAAGAAAGAGCAAAACGCAAATGAAAAGTTTGAACAAGGCTGGACGGCTCTGAACTTTGAGAGCAACTCACAAAGGAGACGAAGACGGGTGGGGTGGTAGAGGGATAGTGGTGGGGCAAGGAGAGATGATCGTCCGAGAGAGGGGGGGGAGGGGAGGGAAATGACAAGAGAGGGAGGGAAAGAGGGGAACTGGCGGAGCAGAGTCAGGGTCTCAGGAAGGTATGTATAAACATATATATATATATATAGAGAGAGAGAGAGAGAGAGAGAGAGAGAAAGAAAGAAAGAAAGAAAGAAAGACAGAAAGAAAGAAAGAAAGAAAGAAAGAAAGAACGAAAGAAAACTGAAAAACAGAAAGAAAGACACACAGACAGACAGAAAAGACAGAGGGATAGAAAACGAGAGAGAGAGAGAGAGAGAGAGAAAGAGGGGCAGACAGACAGACAGAAAGACAGAGAGACAGACAGACAGATGGATAGAAAGGGAATTCAACCTGGCTGCTGCCCCAATCGGCGAAGGGTCTGGATCCTATCGGTCTCCAGTAATCTAATTGAATCGTTCACTGTATAACTTCACATTCTCATGTAAGTGTCAGCAGTTCTCATCCAGCATGCATGCGGTACGTCAACTTATCTCAGTCTTTTCTAACAGCAAACGCCAATTAAAGAAGACATGCAGTACTAAGTTGACGTTCAAACCTATATTATTTTGCTGACATTACTGGCTAAAGAATCACAATTCATTGCAGTGCAATTTTTAATTGAATTTTGTACTATCTGGTATATAAACTTGGATAGAAATCATACATAGATATCTAGATAGATATAATATAAAATATAAAGTTTATACCGTGCCTCCCGTTGAAACTGACACCTTTAATTTCTTACCTTATCTAGCATTTTGTTGCAACAGGAAGGCCTAGTAGTATGACTATTAACGTCGGGCCGTCGTCGGCTAATAGTATGAAACTAATCAATCATGCAATCAATCAAATTATCAAAGTTTGAAAGTTGAACAGATAGTATAGTCACACAATGATCTACTGTATACACTAACTGAATTGAGAATGGAACCATTGCTAGCCTGAGATCCATTATCATAACAAGTACGTTAGTGACCATGTTTGATTTGATTTGATTTGATTTGAGGTAGGGCTTAAGCTCAAATCAAATATCCAGTCAGGGAGGACCCAGTGTTTAAAGACCTATCAAATACGATCAAATATTTGATCAATATGACTTTCAACCTCAAATATGAAGGTCCCGAAAAAACTTTTGCAACTACCGATCCGTCACACATGCTAATTTAAATGAAAAAACCTAAATCTTGATGGTTTGCTCTCAAAAAAAAACGTTTTGAGCTGCACTGAAATTGACGTTTCACCCCCTTTTACTTCATGCAGAGGTAAACCGATCAGCTGAACGTTTTCCCGAACAGCTGTGTTGACTTTTCTGGTGCTGGAACATCTTTTACGGCCCCCTTTTTGAGCGTCTGCAAACATTTTACACCCCGTAAAGACATGTCACACAATCCGACAGGGTCGAACGGGAAGAAGGAGGCATTTGTTTTTAGAGCCGGGTACGCAAAAAAAATATGGTCCGTGCAAAAGGGGGCAAATGTGATTCAGTGTCAGGTGAAAATACAAGGAGCCGAGGGGGAAGGAGAAACTATTTGTGGCTGTGAGTATGCAGCAGCGGCAACCAGTTCTTTTCAAACCCACCTCATCAATCAGCATGGCTTGACGATCACGTCTGACAAACATGTGCAGCTGCTCCAAGAAAGACAGGAGAAGNNGGGTTTCAGAACAATCTGACGTGCCTCCTCCCGTTGGCTCAACGGAACTGGGCTGATAAGTTGGTGAAGGTGCATGAGAAGCAGATTGTCGCCTACGAGACGGATCCACGGGTGAGGTACCCCGCTTTTGACCGATTCGCCACCGGAGACATGCTGTATGACTGGGACATTTTGGATGTGAACCACGAGAGATTGCAGCATGCCCCTGACCCCGAGCGTCGAAAGGCTGCGACCACATTCCCTGTCGGTGTGGAGCAGTTCCAGAAAGGCAAGGGAAAAGGCAGCGGGGGGGCTGCTGACAGTGCTGGAGGGGGGGCCGCTCCTGCAGGGCCCGGCGGGAGGACCAATTTGAAACCAAAGGAGGCGGCCGCAGACGCAAATGCTGAGAAGGCTGGGGGGAAACTTCCCCCTCCTGAGAAAGTCATCACTCCGGGTGAGGAAGGCTACCGACCTCTCTATATTCACCTCCAACACAAGGGGCTTGTTGTCGGCCCTGGCGCGGCACAGAGGGTAGCCGAACTTACCAACTCTGGATGCTTAGCTGCCCAGAAACAGGACGGTTCCAACACCAACAGCAATAGCAAACGTGTGCGCGGTTCTCCGTCTCACCCCGTTGTCATCTCTCCGCAACCGAATAGAAGCCCAGGAGCACCCACTCCTGGAAAGCCGAAAAGCCAGAGAAAAAGCTCTCAGCAGCTCCCACCACCGATCGATTCGATTCACATTGAAGAAAGTGATCATGAAGAAGAGGAAAAGGA
>JAHBMJ010002538.1:40041-99330 GCA_018398765.1 Chromera velia | reverse complement strand
AGAAGGAGAAAAAATGAAGAGATCATCAACATGCATAACAAGCAAAGCAACGATCTCACCCTTCTTGTTCTTTCTGACCAAAATCGACTCAGCAATCTCAGTCCACCCCAGGCTGCTCACCTTCTTCTTGAAGTAACTCGTGTAGACCTTTGGGGCATCCTTTAGGCCGTAAACAGCCCTCTGAATGCGAACGAAGACGCCAGCACGGAGGCCGGGATAGACCTCTACAGGGAGGTCGGATGGAAGGCGCAGCCACACTGCGTCTTTCATGGGCGCCTGCAGGAACGCAGTTGACACGTCCATTTTGGCTGCCTGTAGACCTTTTGAGACGGCCCAGAGGAAGGCAACTCTAGCCAGACTTGCGTCTGCTGTGCCAGAGTAGGTCTCAAGCACCGACCAATCACGAGAGTCTTGGAACCCTCTCGCTACGAGACGAGACTTTGCAACCCTCTTTCCCTCCTTCAACTTCCAGGTCCTCACCCACTGAAGGGTAATCGCCTTGACCCCCTTCTCCATCTGCAGTGTCTGTGTAGAGAGATCAAATACAGAACAGAGACACCAACGAGCGAGTTCCTTTCGATCGGACTCTTTGAAGAGACCCTGTGCAATCTCTTCCTCGGTGGCAAGAATGTGCCCCTTCGCATCGTTCTCTCTCGCTATCAACTTGCGCACCCTCTCACCTTTCATCACTGCACACACAATCTCAAAGTGCGTATCGAGGGCTTTTGTAATCCGTGCTTCCTTTATCTCTCTCCTTCTCCTTCTACGCTCACGGATCTGATTCCTCCTCTGAGATTTGGACATCTCAGACCACCGAAGGAACTCGGCGGTATTTGCTTCCTCGGCTGCCTGGTCGGCAACGACATCAACGTCTACCGGGACTTCGTCTGAAGGGATAGGGGGAACAGGATCAGACACAGGAGGTGCCTGCTCAGCAAGTCTGTCAAGCACAGCAGGGGGAAGCTGTCCATCAGTGGGGAGCTCGAACCGCTCCACAATGTCTTTCTGCTTTACTGTCTCCAGCTCGGCAGGAAAGAAACTTCCATCATCCCTCTGCTTCAACCATGCTACTGTGATGCTCCTCACTTGCTTTTCCCCCTCCCTCACAATCTGCCCTGGGAACAGGGCCCCATCTAACCATCGGGCAAGAACACCCTGCAAACGAGGCACGCGAACGCCTCGGGGAGAACGAGGGAGCTGACGGACCGGATGAGAAACGTCCTCATCAGACGCCTCACCCCCAGTCTCTGCATTGTCTACATCTGACCGGTTGTCTTCTTCTCCCCAACCAACCCAAACGGATCCTCTCCCCACAACAGAATCTGTCTCCCTCTCTGCAACCATATCACTTCTGCCATCTTCGTCAAAATCAATACGCTCCACCCCTAACCATGACTCCATCTGAATGTGGCTGGGGTGAACGCGAAGAGGCCTCCACTGTCTCCCTCTCCGAATCAACACAGAGACAGACTGCGGACTGATCACCCCCCCGAAAAGAGCTCTCTCACTCTTTTCGACAGGACCGCCAGCAACGAAACGCTGACGGCGAGAGGGATCGGACAAGCGAACAACATCCCCTGGGGCAACAGGGGGCACCCCCGAACGCACACCAAAAAGAGCACAATTCGGGGAAAGGCCAGTCAAGCCGTGAACAACCTCATTTAGAGAATTGGCAATTCCAGGGATGAAGACAGGCCAGAGATAAAAGGGAAGAGAACGCTGAAAGAGAACTTTGTTCAAAAGAGAAAAGAAATCGTCATTCACTCTCTCAACAAATGCCTGCACTTCGGGAGTGAGAGGAGGACCGAACTGAGTTGCAATCCCCCCTCCCTCAACTGACGAACAAAACGAGAGGTAGAGACCAGAAATGAACTCGCCTCCGTTGTCTGAGTGCACAACCTTCGGCTTCCCCTTGCCAGCTTTCTCCCACCGACGAGTCTAGGAGATCAGGTGACGCACTGCGTGATCTTTCGACCGCAGTGCCCACAACGATTTCCTTCGCGTCTGTAAATCAACAATGACAGACACGTAACGAAACCTCCCGATCCCCTTTCTCTTCATATCCTTCAGGTCATGGTAGATGTCGGCATTGAACTGCCCCCCCGGACCTGCAGGCTCTGGCTCCTTTTCCTTATCGTCCTCATGAACAGAAGACTCATCCCCCTTGCGAGAACGCTTTCGCATCCCCGCTGTTACACCTCTTCTCTTCAACTTTCTCCTCCGAAAGTTCACAACACGACACGCCTTACACGTGTCTCTCACCTCTTTACACTCTTTCGCAGAAAATTGCACCCCCACCCCCTTCTCCTTCAATGTGGCCTCCAAACGCTGCCCAGTCGCATGACCGAGACGGGAGTGAAGGACAAACAAAAGGTGCGATCTGTTCTCAGGAGAAATCTCTGCCTGCCCAGAGAGAGCAGACTGTCGGAGGGGACAAGGAGAAACAGAAGGACAAACGTTGGCAGCAACAACCGCTTCCTCAACCTTCGCAAGACGGAGAATTGGAACATTGCCCGTCTGATCAACAGGAGAACGAAACCTCTCCCCATGCACATCCTTCAACCAGACCCACCCAGGTTCAGAGGGACTCTCCTCCCCTGGAAGAGACAACTTTCTTCTCCCACAAGCAAACAACGGACGACCGATTGACTCGTGACTATACCCTTCCTCAGAAACGATGCGCACACCACCCCATTCATCGACAAACAGAAGGTGAAATGTCTTGACCCCTCTCACAGAGAGGGGCGCAGCATCAGAGGCGAGACGAAACGAGACAGCCTGGTCAGCATACGAAACAACATACCTGTCAAACGAGGGGGGAACGAGACTTTTCGAGGCCCCGGAATCGGCAATCATCTCTCCATCGTCTTCCCCCGTTACACCGACAAAGGATTCAACAGACGTGACAACTCTCACTTCATCCGTTTCCCCACCAAACTCCCACCCCCTCTTCTCGGCATTCCGCAAGGTTGCCCTCACGAAACGCCCACTGCCAGCCTTCTCACTGGCCCCTGCCCCCCCTCAGCGGCTGGACTGGAACTGGGGGGGGGCGGCCCAGGGGCCATTTAAAAATCCCGGTCCGTGAAAGTCTCCTGGGGAACCTCACGGAGCTCGAACATGGTCCCTTTCTGCACCCTCACCCCTGCAGCTGCTGCCTGCTGCTGCTTCTGTTTCTTTAACGGACAGCACTTAGCATAGTGCCCCGTCTGATTATATCCGGAGACAGAGCACCTGACATTCTTGGCAGGGCAACCCTTTGCCTCATCATAGTGCTTCAGGTGCCCGCAGTTGGGACAGGGGCGGGAGGACGAACTCGAGCCGCCCTGACTGGAAGCAGCAGCGGCACCTGCATTTCTGTCTCTGTCTCCTGAAGACTAAAACGATGTCTCCCTCTTCTTTCCTTTCTTCTCTTTCCCCCCTTTCCCTTTTCCAGACCCCCCACGTAAACCTGAGGCAGCTGCCCCATACTCATGATGGGGACGGGAAGAGGAGGAACGAGAACCCTGCCCCTCGATGGCGACTTTCACTGCAAGCAACTCTGCCGCCTCTACTTTCCTCTCAACGAAAGGAAGAATCTCGTCGTACGTCAACGCGGCGATCTTCTTGTCATGCTTTTCGGTGGCCTTCTCCGAGGCATCAGTGTACTTAAACTTGGTGAGTACATTCTCAAGGGCCCTCTTCTTCAGGTCGTCGGGTGCAGTGTAACCTGCCTTGCCTCCATCTCGGAGGCACTTCTTCAGACGACCGACGGCAGACACAATGTCCTCCTTCCCCAAATTCCTCCGGAGAGCAAGGAGCTTCTCCCGAAAAGACTTTGCACCGATCTCCTTCTTCTCAGTGGCTACGTCAGAGACGGCCTCCAAGAGATCGGCACACTCCTTCCCCTCTCCCACAGCAACAGAGACCTCATGAACGAGGTCAGGGTCCTTCCTCAGACCCCGGAGGAGGGAAAGCTTCCAAAGGGACACCTGGTCCGCCTTATCCGGAACGTGTTTAGCGGCCAGCATGTACTCGGCGGTCGCCTTGTGCGATTCCTTCCAGAGCCGAAACTCCTTCCGGAAGATGGCCTTGAGGTTCTCATCCTTAGACGACAGAACGGTCGCAAACGAGACCTTGCACTCGAAAGGATTGACCCAGTGCAGATCAGGCAACTTGATCGTCTGTATGCCTGGAGCACCGCCTGCACTGCCACCAGATGTATTCACCATATTGGAAGGAACAGCGAAAAAACAGAAGAGGAATCAGGAGACAGATCAACGCAGATCAAGGGATAAAATGAAGTACCCACGCTTGGGAACACCAAATTTGTGACGGTAAACGTTACCTAGAACAGACTAGAACAGTCAGGTAACGAAAATGGGTAACGCTCAAACAGCTAAACGGGAAGTCTGACCTACCGGGTCACAGTCCTCAGTCCAGACAGGAAAATCCATTCAGTAACGACAGAGAAATTCAAGGAGACGGCGATCTAGAATTCACTTAAACGAAGACCGCGCGTTCGATCCAATGCGCGGGACTTCGATGCTCCAAACATGATACACAGACTGATCAGACTGCCATCTGAGGATGCTCGCGATCATGAACCGACTGAGCAGACCGAGCCTTCGTACAGTCTTACTGTTCGATCAAGGAGTCAGACGTTAATGCACTCAAACATGCGATCACGCCGCTCGCAATACTTTTCACTCGTGCGGATGGCTGGCGCGCTCGCAGAACGCTCGGCGCCCACCTGACGCACGCTTTGATGCATGCGTTTACTCTCACACAAACAAATTTATATATATCGTATGTTGCAAATGAGTTGGGACAATTTCCCTAGGAGCCCACATATGCCTAGTCTTGGTACTAGTAACTAAACTAACCAAATTATAGCGAGCACGACGTAGTCGTTCGTGGCAGTTCATACAACGTAAGCGGCAACGCCTCGCCTCCCAACACAGGTCATCGAAAAAGGACTACCACTCGTCATGCCTCAACTTGAGAAAGTCAAGGTTGCATAGACGTAGTCGATACTCTGTGTCCTATAGTATCCTAGACGGGGCAGATGTGATCCATCTCAATTAAGATTTCAGCGAAAGAAAATGATTTTTCGCCGTCTCCCTCTTCCAGGTATCCATCTAAATTGTTCCACTAACTGCAGAGGCTCCCCACAGCTAGTCTGCCTACACATACCGCCCATTCCCATCAAGATCCATGCATGTGCGTGCTGAGTGAGCGCATATCGCTCTTCTCGTGATGGGATAGACGAGGGAGAAGGATGGAGACAGGAAGTAATAGGTGTGCCCCCCATGAAAGTCACAATCTTTAACGCTTTATTCTACCCGTGAAAATTTGTGAGATTTGACTCTTCATAGGTGGAGCCTGCTCGACTATATACGGTTCTAAAGGGTCTTGAGCTTCGTTGTGAGGTAGCTTTTCATATGGTAGTAGTGGAGAGCTGAATCTGTTGTTTGATTAATTTCTAGCTCTGGTATCATGATCACGATACGTAGACGGTCAGCATGATTGATGTATGCACATGCAGCCAGGCCCGCTAGGCGGATGCATGCATGCATTTAAATTCAACAGTGCCAACTGATTTGCAAGGAGCTATAATAGCAATTCCATATGCAGTCTCAATCAGACTGAAGTCACTGAACTGTCAGAAGAAAGAGAACAGACAAGAAAGGAAAGAAAATCGATGGTGGACAGACACTGGACTCTCGTAGTAAGCTCGACACGACTAGACACGACTAAAGTCTACTAGGACAGCAGTATTTAACCTTTGATCATTGACATCTTTTTGTGATCAGCTCTGAGGAAATCTTTTTGTGTATCGATCTTTAGTCAGAGAAACAACACTATGCCCCATTTTCAGGGACTTTCCTTTTTTCTGGTGTGGATCCTCAAAGAAAAGCTTCAAGATGATGTTGAAGAACTCCAAAAGCTGCTCCAGTCACCTGAGAGCCTCGACTGCTTGTTTGCAGAATGTTGTATGACTCCAGAGACCCTTGGAAACGTCCGTCAAGCCAACGTAGTGGTTCAGCCGATAGCATTTACCCCTTAACGTTTTCCATCCCTTAGCACTCGAAATTCCTTCAGCATCAGCTTGCATACATGACACATACACATCTTTCATTACCTTGTATGTACCTGTGCGTGCATGTGCTTGCAGCTCTCAGCCAAACTTCAAAAGGGAACTCCCCAAATCAATGACATACTTGAGACAAGAGGAGAATGGGACACCTACCTGCGCTATGGATTTCAAATCAATCTGAAGGCCAAGGGTTCTCCAGTGATCAGAAGGTCCGCTGACCCACTTTCACACAGATATGTAAGCCATGCTCAGACGCCGCCCTTGAAGTCTTCATCCTTCGCACCGTGCTTGCAACGCCCTTTTTCCTGCACCGCAGCACAACGCCCTTGATAAAGACTTCCTTCGCACAGTGTGTTACGTACCAGGTTACGTACATATGCCGCCCTTGAAGTCTTCATCCTTCGCACCGTGCTTGCAACACCCTTTTTCCTGCACCGCAGCACAACGCCCTTAATAAAGACTTCCTTCGCACAGTGTGCCATGCATTATCTGCCTACAATGTGGACGCGGAGTTTACATTTTTTTGCAGTCACATGACCACATCTACAAATACATCTGTGGAAGACGCTCCCGCTGAGCTGCCCAAAACAACACAGAAGGTCCTGAAGGAAACGAAGAAAAAAGCGCAAGATGCCCTTGACTACCTGCAAATCAGCAAGTACAGCCCAAAAGACTACGCATTCCACGTCCTGTGTGACGGAATCAAGCACAAGAAGCCTGTGATCCAGCTCATTCAAAAGGGTGACACTGGCTACACACACCCAGTGAAAACGAAGACCATGTCGAAGTCTCTTCTACCCGACGTGATGCCCTTCTCAAGGAAAAAAACTTTGATGAGATTAAGAGAGGAAAGAAATGAAGACAAACGACCTCATCGTATCTCTCCTACTGGCCCGCGTTCCTTCCTTTTTTTCGTACCACTTCACTTTGTTGCCAGCAACATTGTCAAGGGGGGAGAACAAGGGCTTGGCTCTGGTACAATTAAGGGGGGGAAGAGGAAGGGGGAATGGGTAGAACGACATTGTCAAAGAAAACACGCAAAGGAAGGAAAGGAAGAAGACGAGAGTAACACAGAAGCAAAGAAGAATTAAATTCAATGGTCGGATATGAAAGAGATTGAGAGATGCTCGAGAATCAATGCTTCAAAGCCTTCACGCTGTCAGAGCATCTAAACAGACCGACCGTCACGCCAGTGATGCAACTGACATGGCGACTGTCCCCGACATTCCATATAATAAGATAACAGTGAAACAAAGAGCAAATTCGGTGGCTTGGTGGGAAAGAGATGGGATCGCAATGAATGTCGATACTTTACACTGTTAGAGCCGACTGCATGTCACGCGAGCGATGCGACTGACACGGCGCTAGGAGACGGCGACTGTCAATAAACCGCGACTCTCATCAACTTTAAATTTGACTAGAAAGCTATACGTCACGCAATTAGTGTTTTTAGAACCTATTCATTACGTACGCTAGAAAAATACTTTTATTCATCTCAATCACCAACATAGAGCTACATATAGCAACATTACCCTCGCGAAGTAGTTTAGTATCTCACGAATTCTTATTAATTAGTAAATTTCAATTATATTTATGGTACATAATATGATGTGTATGCTATTATAATAATACTAGATAGCCACAAATCTAGGCGTAGTCTAGGGCGTGGTCTTTAGTTCTAGCTTTAGTTAGTTGGTTAGTTTAGTTTATGATGCCATGAAAAACTAACTAACTAACTAAACTAACTAAACATATTTAACCTTACGATTTGACTAGCGTTTGCACCCCTTATGCACCTTTATGGGGGAACAGTAAATTGCTCCTTGAGCTAGTCCTTGAAGTGGACTCACTTCGACTCAGAATAACTTCATTAGATAATGATTAACAATGATTGGGCTATATAAACAATAAGTGCATGACTAGGTGCATGATATCAAACCTTTTACAGTTTAACATGCATTGCAATTTACAACTACTTTAGTTACAATTTAGTTAGTTAGTTTAGTTTTGCAGCGAAATGTACCCTATGAAATATTGGCGTATAAATGGGGTGAATAAGGGCACTGGCAAATTGGGGCCCATTTCGCCCTATTTCCACAAAATGGGATACATTTTTTAACTGACCTCCCTGAACCTAACTACCACTTAAAAGTTCAAGCCGCATTTTTAGATCAGCTTGAAAGTCTGTGCCGCAGGTGTGGATCATTTACGGTGTCTTGAAAGCCAAAACCATATATCTGGACGGTGTCTTGACCGTCTACGCCGCAAGCGTGGACGGTCTCTTGAAAAACGATGCCGCAGATAGAAATCATCTTGATTATGTTTTTTCAAGTGATACTTAGGTTCAAGGAGGTTTTTTAACTGATAAAAATATGTTATCTAGTCAAAATAAAGCATGTTTCTAGAAGTTTGGGGCTTCTAGAATCTAATTAGGTAATTTAGAACATTATATGACAGCTTTTTCATAAATTGTAAACATAATTGGAAATTAGGCCCCAATTTCAGAGTAAAATTCCTTGTGTAATTTATGGGGTGAATGAGGGTGAAATGAGGAAGAACATTTTTATATATATATAAAAAAAATAGTGAATGACTTTCAAAGTATTTGAAATGGATAGAATTAACAACGTTAGACGGTTTTTATGAGCCTATAATTTAAGTTTCGTATGACATAATTAATCTCCTTAAAAATATTGTTCTATTTGGGGAAATGGGGTAAAATGGGGTACAAATAGGGTAAAATGGGGTATCGGAAATTGGGTTACCCTTAGTTACCCTATTTTACTCCATTTCCTCCATTTATTTTTTTAATGTCAAAAAGTATTATGAATGGCTTTAAAAGCGGTTGAAATGAGTAGAACAACGATAGACGGTTTTATGAGCCTAATTTGAGCTTTATATCTAGGCGGCGGCCAAAGAAAAAAAGAAGAAAAAAAAAAATAAGTGAGCCAGGGAGACTTTTTTTTTTTTTTTACTTTTTGACCTTGAACAATACCACACAACAGTTGTGTAACACATGAATAACACTTGTGCAACACTCATGCAAACAACAGTTGTTTGACTAAAAAAGAAAAAAAAAAAAGAAAAAAAGTAAAGGGTTGTAGGAGATCTTTTTTTTTTTTTCTTTAACTGACGCCTAGCTTCATATGACATAATTAACCCCTAAAAAAATATTGGCCCATTTGGGGAAATTGGGGTGAAATAGGGCCCCATTTCCCCCATTTATACAATTTAATAGGGTAGACTAACTAAAGAACTTGAACTAAACTAACTATAAAGACCACGCCTAGCCCCAAATCCGCCGAAATTTACAAATCTAGAGCTTTATCCTCAAATCAATTCCTATCAAATCAAAGTATTATCAAGCCTCCTGAACCCTTCTCACTGTGTATTTGTATCAACTCTATCTGTATAGGCATAAACTAGGGCGTAAAATGATATAAACATTAAATTAATTTAATAATGTGCATCACCAGCATTCCGCATGTCGCGCCCCCATATATGAGAGGCAGATCTAGCCTAGTTTGTCGATATTTGTCAAACCATTTGTCGATAAGTTCCGTGCGGCCATCACTATCGGCTTATTTGTATAGCCTACAGTATAGGCTTCTAGTGTTTGGCGACAAACACACGAGAAGGCTTTCTTTCTACAACAGCGTTAGAAACAATTAAGTTCATCAAATTACTCTAGTATGATTTGTAATATAACGCTATTCAAAGGAGCAAAACTGCCTCTTATTGCCTCCTAAGTTGAATCCAAACGCTAGAAGCCTAGACTAGAGTCTAGAAATTCTGAAATAGGCTGATGGCAATTGATAACGTATGATGATGATAACCATTTTGTGATGATTTGTTTAAATATTTTCAACGTTTGCTTTGTTTAAATAAAATTCAAGGCATGATGGAACTTGTTCCAAAAAAGCTGAGTGTGCTTCTCTGTACAATTTAAATAGAAAGGCGATGCTCACGCCAGCAGTTGTAACCAATGGAGCAGCTCCGCAAGAGCAAAGCCCCAGCATTCGAGGTAAAAATATCAAAGGCTACCGAAGCAACAGGCTCGCCACAGGCAGGACGAACAGACACGGGATGCTCCTTGGAAACGCTCTGTATTCCGCCATGCAGGTGAAAGGACCCTTTTTCCCGCAGTCCAAAGCAGGAATCTTTTCAGATGGGGAACTACGGAGGACTCCTCCGCAGTACACTGTAGATGGCGGGCACTGTAGAAAGGAGGTCAGTGCCGAAACAAGATTTGACCGTTCTGAGGAGGAGTCTCAGCCGGAATAGTTTGCTGCCGGCCACCAAGGAAGGTGTTCGAGCTCCTCTGTCCAGAGATGCCGGGCTTAGCGAACGGATGGGGCTTGGAGGCTGCGGACAACACATTGATGCGATTTCGCAGTTCTCTGACAGAGATCGTTGTGAAAATCGATGCGGGTTGTCTCGACGCTGGTCTACCTTGCGTTCGTCCGAAGAGAGGTGCGCTCCCTCCTGTGGTTCTGTTGGTCACATCTGCTCCAGGACGACCGAACATGTTGTTCCCGGGTGACGGCTTCTTCACGCCAAACATGTCTGCAAGGAATTGGGATAAGGAAGTTATTCGGCGCCAAGGAAGCCCACCCTGCGCGAAGGGGCACGGTTGAAGAGGCATCAATCACCTTTTGGACTTGCCCCTGCAACGTGGCCAGCGTTCGTCAGAGCGGGCGGTGCGGCTGCGACTCTTGCTGCGCTCGGATTGAATGCAGCAAAGCGGGCTTTCAGCTGCTGGTACGACTGCTCGAGCTGAGCCAAGGCTTTCTTGTGCGTTGATGCTTGCTCCTTCCAGTTGTCGCGATTTCTGCTCAATCAAAGAAAGTCGGCAGGGTTGGTTTACTCAGGAGAACAAGTCTTCGATCGATTGTGTATCAAGGCACGTGGCTGACGCTCGAGTCTCTTCAAGCTCTTGTTGCAGCGCAGTCTGCTCTGACTGGAGAGAATTGACTACGTTTTGAGCCTCGACCATTTGGGCCTTCCACTCTCGTTCTTTCTGTCGAAATTCTGCTTTCATCTCTGCAAGGTGGTGATCGAAAGCACAGAAAAGGTTGAATGGCAGGATTCCAGCTGTGGACCGACTTCACCAGCGATCGAGAAATACCTTGGTTTGCCTTGACGAGCGATTTCATTTCACCGAGCTTCTGATAGGACCAGAATTCCAACGCAGCGTGCGAAGCCTCCATGACATCGGTCGGTAGGTAGCCAAGAAGGGCCGTTTGCTTCTTTTCGTTGATTGTGGCTGCGAAAGCGACATGGAGGCAAGGGTTTTTCTTCAGACTGAATGTGCACCCTCTTGAGGCCAGAATCCGAGTTGACTCTGACCTCGGCTCCAATCGAACATTCGAACCTGCGGACTCTGCGTTCCGCAGATCGCGCAAGTGTCGTTGTCCGAAAACCTGCAAGGAGAGGTAAGGTGAGGTGAGGCCGTTGAGTTCTTGATAAAGAGATTCAGCATCCAGATCCGGCATCCAGAGCGCTGACCATTTCTCTGCTTGCGGCAGGAGTCGTTGCAGCAAAGACAAATTCCGGTGCAGTACAGCAAGGGCTCCGAATTTTCGTTCGTAACAGACACTGTCACTCTAGCTTGTCAGACAGCGCACTGACCGGCATGTTCAAAGCAATACAAGTGCGAGCAAGAGGTTATGACTGCTTTGCCCCCAACTTCGTTCGGGCAGTTGGGGATATTGCAGACATACTGCTCCGACACGGAATTTCCCTCCATTTGTTTTGCTTCAGAGCCCTGCTTAATTCGAGTGACACGGGACTACCTGAATGACACTTGCATAAGAGCTGGAGGAATGGACGTACGGTGCTTTCTTGACTTCGATGTGAAAGAGCTGGAGGAATGGACGGTGCTTTCAATGAATGCAGCGATGAACCCTTCACTTCGATGTGAAAGTTTGATGGGTCAATCGCGTCACAAAGTTTTCAGACCGTTTGTGTTGGTCTGCCGCGATTGAACCTGATCGCGATTCATGATTGATCCGCTGCCAGGATGCATGTATGAATGCGCTGCCAGCTAATTTTTGTGCACGAGGACGCAGGAATTCAAATTGCATGTTGCAGATCGCGCGCGACGTGCGCGCGAGCTAGTGCTGTAGCTGAGCCGGCAGGCTTTTCATTTTTGTCAAAACGTGCATGCTTGTCACGTACCCACGGTATATATATATATATATAATACCCATCCAGTCCAGTTTTCGATCCGAAGGTCCAGAGCTAAGACAGCTCTGCATGAGAAGAGCATAGCTCCATCGACTGTCAGGAGTTTCAGTTCATGTCACAGGATCCCTTAACAGTCGTTACGTACACTCGCACACGCACCGACTTGTGACTGCAATGCATGCATGCGTCCGTCCGCCCGTCTACGAGGCAACTTCTCAATAATTCTTCCTTCCATCTATCTCCTCGATTGCTACCGGAAATAGGTGACTGAGGCCAGAACGGAATGCAAGAGGACTCCGGGCGTCGGATTCTGTTCGATGGGGCGCATCTGTGTCTCAAAGCGCTCGTAATCGTACTTAAGGCGGGGTGCATAGCGACTTTTCTGACCTTTCTGAATATTGCCGTCGCTTTGATCCTATGTCAGTCCCGGTGCACACGAGCGCAAAAGGTTCAGGCCAGTTTTGTCCATTCAATCTTAATTTCTCTACATGTGCTTGCTGCAGGCACTGCGACTTCTCAAACCTGGGTCCAGGGCTTTAAGTTTGGTGCCCAAATTCTTTGGGACCTTGTGGCGCTCTTGGGACACGGAGGATGGTGCAAATCTTCTGATGCGACGGAGTTGAGGCGACAAAAGGACGTGATCATATGTCTGCAGATCGCCACTTACCTCGCGTGTGGTGCCTGGACGATTCTTCGTCTCGTGCCTTTCAAAGACCCAGTGAAGAAGCTGTGCGGAAGAATGCGAGAAAGGCGTAAACTCCGAAGAAGAGGCTCAGACATTCTTGATGCTCCCGCTCCTACTGGGAAAAAGGGGATTGGAGGAGGCATTCGGTCCACTCGCAAACGACTTCCTGACCCGTACTCCACGAAGTCCAAATTCTGGTTTCTTGCCCTAAGCAGGTGGATGTACGCAAACAGTCTACACCAGGCCAAGCTTCGAAGGTCAGACACACTTCTTTTTTTCATGCTGCGTGCCAACTGAACTGTTCACCTCCGGAGACTAATATTACGCTCCCATCAAAGCGTTCGTTTCAGAGGTGTTGGACCCTCATCAACATCATGACTCGTGATCAAGTACATGTACACATATACATACAAAAATCTGCACGTCTACGCGTACATGACCGCAGAAATAGCCGTTCTACCTCCTGTCTTGCCTGCTGCACATTCTGCAACGTGTTCAACGATCGCATGATGGGGGCATATCTAGATGTTTCATACGCTCTTTCTGCAGCTCTGACTTTCGTTCCATCATGTACTTCTGCTTCCTCTCGCTGGTCATCGTCGTCATCAGTTTGACATTTGCTGTCTCGATGCCAAACACCCCGGAGAGCCCAGACCCTTTCAAATTTCAACTTTGGGAAACGTTCACAACCGAAAACGAAGACGGTCCTCTAGCAATTTTTGGAGGATACCTCTTCTTCGTTTCGACCGTCGAGCTCATCTTTCTCGCCGCATCCATAGTTGCGGTTCGACTCCCACCTATCAAGAATGTTCCGACACGCAAAGAGGAGAACGAGCGAGACGGAGTTAATGAGCATGAAGCCCTAGATGCCGAGGAACCGTTGGAGGATACAGGGGGGGGGCTGGCTCAGAGAAGTGGTTCCATCACCTCCGATGCCGTTGAGTTTCTCGGAGGTTCATCTTCCATGGCCTTTCCCGCCCGTTCAGGGTCGGCTGGGTCGATGCTTGGGGGACTTGGGGCCCGTTCGGGGTCGGCAGCTCTAGCGGGAAGTGAGGTACATGGGTCGGGTTCGGGGTTTGGACTCGAGTCTGTTATTGGGAATGAAGACATTGTGCTTGCAGAGCCGGGCCTTCCTCTCAGCTGTTGGGAGTACAGTGAAGCAAGAAGGCGTACCTGTCTGGTGGTTCTCACCCACTGTCTCTGTGGGGATGAGGCAGGGAGAGAGCTGATCCGGTCTACTATCAGGGCAGCAGTGCAAGTGCTTCCTCCTGGGAATATTTTCATTGTCAGTGGAATCCTTCGTTTGTTCCGCGCTTTTTTTTCGAATTACTTTTGTTCGCCTACGAAAAGAGGTGCTTCTCAGACAAAATCCCTCCGCGTATTCTTCTTTGCACCTCACAAATGTCGATCTCTTCAAAAAGTGGAATAATGGAAGTTTTTCCCTTGCTTCGGGTCTTATTCCCAAGGTTCAGTTGCTGTGAGATGCAGCGACCACAAATTTGTGGAGGCATTGTCTCGACATTTGCCGCTTCCATGCGCGTCTATGAATGCAGGCCGATAATGCACGTGACCTCACACCTCCAGACGAAGGTCAGTAAGAGAGTCGCGCAGTGAATATGTTGAATAGTCCTTTATCCTATGAGACCGGTTACTAGTCAGGCAGGTAGTCGATTGACACATTAATCGAATACCAACTCCCAGAAGCAGCAGAATTGCTTTTTGAATCAAAGTCTCCAAGTGATCGGGTCCGATTGCTCAATGGATAGTAGGAATGGAATGTATATTTTGTCTTTGGAGACAATCAAAGAGACGACGACTTTCTAGGAGAAGCGGAAGACCCGTCATCCATTGACCTGCCTTTCATCAATCTCCTCCTCATCCTTCTGTTGCTTTGAATCTGCTGCAGAAGAGGAGGTCATCCGAGAGTTTGCCGAAGTTCTCGGTTGTGATCCCCGACCAGGTAGCAAGAACGGAACCCCCCACTATCTCTACCTTCCCGTGGGCAACAAATCCCTTGCCACCTATTGGACCCTGCGTTATTGGCTCCCTCGAGTTCAGGCTGAGGGGAGGACGGGGAAGCCCAGAGACAAGGACAAAGAGATCAATCTAGCCATGATGATAGACGATGATGTGAAGCTCCCTGAGAGACTTCTCATCCCGATCGAAAGATTCGAAAAGGACCCCTCACTCGGATGTCTTGCCTACAGCATAGCAGCATCAGCCCCCCCTGGGTCCTCCTGTGCCCAGCAGTTGTGGGTAGATTTTCAGGGTGTGGAGTATATGAACGCAGGTCTCTCGAGGAGACTGCATGCCGTGGCGGGGGGGTGTATGGGACCTCACGGGGCGATCTCTCTTTGGAGACTTGATGTTCTTCTCGAACATGCGTTTCCTACTCATGACACAGAATTCCATGGAGAGGACATGCAGCTTGGAATGAGAATGTGGCTATCTCCGGGGGAGGAGGTTGAAGATTCTCGTGGAAAGAAGAGACTGCGGAAGTTCTGGCTTGACTACTCTGTCGAATCCTGTGTTGACACAGAGGCACCCAGCGACTTTCTCACCCTCTGGAGACAGCGATGGATGTCCTGGGATCTCGCTGCACACAGGTCGGGAAGGAATAAATCACATATACACATGAACAGGCAATAGTTTTAAATACCTTTGTCAATGCAGGCACCATAGAATCAAAACCAAGAAGCTGAACCTGAGTGAACACATGCGAAGGAAGTTGATACATCCAGATAAAGAAAGAAAGACTCCAGTATTTGCGCATATCCGAAGAAACGTAAGCACTCTGTCACGGCATGACCCCTCTCTTTTCGGTGGTGTCTGCAGAAACGCAATCAAGGGACTTATTTTTGTGGTTCTCAGCCTCTGGAGAGGGCAGTGGCGGTTGTGGCTTGCTAATTTCTCCATGCTGACTGAGGTGATCACTCTGTTCATTGAGTGGCAGAGGTGGCCCCTTCTCGTGTTCGTCTTCAGAGTGCGGATCGATATGTTCGGAGCGCTCCTTCTCCTCTACGCTATCTTTGACTACATCTTTCTTAGCATCATGCTCGTCAAAACCAGGAGAAGAGGAGTCAGACCTCCATCACTTCTTGCATTCGCACTCTTCCCTGTGTACAGACAAGTAAGCAAGCATCCAGGCCTAGAGGAAGAAAGGGATTGAAAAGCGCTTTTGATTGCAACAGTTTGGTTGCACAAGGTCTGCAGCACAAAACTCTGTTGCGCTTCCTTTTCTGTCGAATTTCTGATTATCTCTTTCCTTTTCATATGCAACTCTCTCGTTTCCTCTCTATCAGCTCCGTGGTTCGATTCTTTCTGTGAGGCAATATGTGCGTACAAGTTTTCGACTCTGCTCTGTTGATCCAGATCCGTTGAAGTTTTCCTCTCTCCGGTGCCCCCTATGCATTTGTGAGTGCAGATCTCCGCGCTGCTTTTTAGGCAGAGCGCCCGTGTCGAAAATTTGATGCGGTTCGTCGATGAACTTGTGAAAAGGCGAACACAATTCGGAAGAAAAGAAACCATTATTGATCTGTTCATGGTCGCCCTCGAAGGAAAGAGAAGGCGCCAATTGGTTTTCAAAGGCACTGAGATGGTGTTGCCGCGTACCCGAATGTATCTAGGGTCGTCAAAACAGAATGATGAGTATACTCCTTTATTCCAGCAGAAATGCAGACCCTGCTCTCGCACGCTCTGTTGCTGTCTTACGCTACGGTGCACAACTGCAAAAGGCTCGAGAGACCCCCGCCTCCGTTCTGTATCTCTGTATCTGCGTGTGTGTGTGCAGGTACACGACAGCAAAAAACTCAGGGGATTCGATCGTTGAGAGGGAACTCGACAGGTCCATACTCCCCAACCCGCCTGACAGACTCCGCACAGACAAGGTAAGTGTCTGCAAACAAGAGCGAATAATTGCACACTGAGTAGAGACAACCTGCGCGGGATTGGTCAACAGCCCCAACAAGTGAAGTGACAAGTGTGGACGTTGCTCTAGACAGCCCATCCCTTCTTGACCGCCGGATTCATTTGTAAACGTGCAGGGAACTAAGATGACCGTTCAACTCATGAGTCGACTTTCAAACCAGGCGTCTCTTTGCTCCTTCAAAACGATTGGATGAAAGTGTGGAGTTCTCAACCTACCTGTTCAACTCACTGTACGTAATACACATGTAGATACACCATTAACCCATTGCATTCAGAATATGCACATGATTGATCTTCTGTCCCTTCAGGTTGACTGGCGGAACCTATGGACCCTCCCTCCGGGGTTTGAGGTCCGCAAGCCTCCAGAACTTAAACGCGCCACACGGCCCCCTCTGGTGTTTGAGGACGTGGCTGTGCATGCGGGTGCGGGGCTGTTGCTTCTCGTGTTGGCAATCGAGTTCTTCAGACAGACGGCGCTCCAACAGGCAAAGGAGACCAGAGGCACATTCCAAGTCGCACTGGGCGTCTTCAGTGCCCATGCAGTGCTGGTTGTACTTCTCGTATGGTCAGGAGTGCATGCATGCAGTTTGCCTCAGAAGCGGGCCTGCTTTTGTAAACGCAGGCGTTTGCTATCGTGGATCGGACTGCTTCTAATGTGAATGGAAGAACACAGTGCCTCAGTAATGCAAAAGAAGACAGAGGTACCAGCAAGGAGCCGTGATCCATTCATTCATTCATTCGTCCATTCACTCACTTCTTTCAGAGGCAAAAGGAACGTGGAAGGATTCCAAGGCGTCAGTTCTGCAGTCTGGTTTTCCAATTGTGGGCGTGCCTTCGTTTTTCTCTCAATTCAATCGTGAATAAATTGCTTTTTGCAGGACGGTGATTCCTCTTGTGTTCCCCAAATATCGCCAGCGCCACCAGCTGGATTTCCTCTACGACCGTGAGATTCGCCTGAGTGCCTTCGCTCTCCCCTCGAGATTGGAGGCCCTAGCAGCCTCTCGGAAGGCTCATGAGGTGAAGAGGAGCAACAAGGAGTCGGGGAGACGGGTCAACTTTCTCAGAGTGTTGCAATTTGGATTGGTGCGCATTCTGCCTGCCTCTGTGTTCCGTCTGATCTTCTTTGATTGGACAACACAGGCAGAGCTCTCGTCGGAAATGCAGAGAAGAAGACGGCACAGCAGTGCAAGCTCAGACGATATCGGGCTCTCAAGTCTCGGAGACGGGGCAGGGGCAGGAGACCTAGTGGAGGGCCGGCCTCTGTGTTCGCCCCCTCGGGCCCCAACCCTCCAAGTGAGTCGGGATGGGGTTCTGGAGTGGGTAGAAAGCAAAAACTGGAGGAGAAATATTCTTGATGCCGAAGAGGAGTTTTGTTGTGATTGTCTGGACACGCAGTCACTTTTTTTTCGTCAAAAGCGAACATGCACATAGTCTGCTGATACAGCTCTAGGGACCGAGCGCGAGTAAGTCGCTTGAAAAGTCTGTGTGGATTCTGGTACGAGTCAGTGAGTGAAAAGGCAGCCATTCGAATGACCTCTCGGGTGATTCCGATGAATGCTTGAACGATGAATGTGAGCAGCTAGTTGTTCCTGTAGGTATACATACATGCACGTGCGTGTCAATGTTTAAATGTGTATGTGTGTGTTGTGTGGGTGTGTATGTATGTGTATGCGTGCCAATTCTCAGTCTGACAGAGACGCGTTCCTCTGAACCACTTTTTCTGTTTCGCTTTTTGGCCTTGTCTCCCTTTTCGGTCGTTTCCCCGGCCACTGCAAGTCCGTTCCGATGCAGGGGGATTTTAACCCTGGTTGCATGGGGGTGAAGCCACCCTCCGTTTCCATTTCCATTCCCGCCTTCGCTAGGCTTTGGTCCATACGAATGCCCCAGTGAGGCCTAGGTCGAAGGATTGTATCTTTGCAGGAAATACTAGGTTGGCTAGAGCCTATACAGGTCACCGGCTTTAACCCCATACATCATCATCATCATCATGCGTGTATGTGTGTGTGTATCTGTATGTCTATGTGTGCAGGCTGCGACGGACATGCAGGAGGTGAGGGAGTTGCGTCTTGCTGCTCAACGCTGTGCCTCTGTTCTCTCCCAAGGGGGTGAGGGTGAGGGGGAGCATGACCAGCACCACGACCCGTCTCCCCCAGGGGCTCGCAGTGTGTCTCGCCGGACGCGAGTACACAAAGAGCTTGAGAAGGCTCTTCAGATCAACAGATTCAACTCAAGAACCGATCTGAATGCAGAAATGCAAAAAATCAAAAGAGAGCCCGAACCCAAAGACCCCCTCCCGGACCCCCTAGAGAACATACAGGTCGAATTCGATCCCAACGCAGAGAACGCAAAGTTCCCTGAATTTGCAGACGACTCCCCTGTCCCTGCCAGAGACGGCCGTCTCCATGCACAGATCCAAAGCCCCAAAAGAGGGGAGGATGGAGAGCTTCTCGTGGACTCTCCCGCATTCACGCACAATCCCGTCACTATTGCCGGCTCGCCCCCCCACCCGGTTGCGTCGATTCTGAAGGCATCCGGGGGTCCCTCGACAATCAAGCAGATGAGGATTCAATCACCTGGCACTGGTGTCACCAGAGGTGCAAAGAGTATCGCGGACTCAGACCCTCTGGCAGAGGATGACGGTCAGGTCCTGTCTGAGAGGGGCTTTTCGGATGAATTGCAACTGGAGGCGCCCCTCCGCTCTGTCCACGCAAGCGATGTGACAGAGTCACGAAGACAGCAAGTGACAGCGCGATCAAGGTCGCTGAACAGAGGGGTTTCCTTCGGTACGGACCATGTTCGGACTGCAGAAGCTCGCTCTCCTGAAGTTCGGAACCCGGAAGTTCGATCGGAAGGGGACACCATCAGATTCGGTGCGGAGATGGATCTGGTCCTCTCAGAAATGCTCCCGTCTGCAAAGAGTGGACAGAATGTGACAGTGAAGAGCGCAATGAAGCAGAACGTGGTGGAGATCGTCTCGATGGCAGACAAAGACAGCCTGTGAGTTCACCAGAAACATGTGCTTTGTTCCTTTTGATTGTCTGTGTCCCCCCATCTCGTTTTTACAGAAGCGTCTCCCTCCTCCACGTCAACCAATCGCTCTGCTGATCACGTTGTGCGTCCCCATTTTGTTGAAAAAAAATGGAAGCTCTAGTCTTCTGTGCATTTGCTGATCTGACCACTTGAGCGAATTGACATTCTGACTTCTGTTTTCCTGTTTATGTATCACAATATGTAATTGCCTTGAAGACTTTGGGTGATATTTCATGTATATGAATCCTGACGAATACGTGCTCCCTTCTTTTCCGCTGTTTACCCGCACAACCTTCACGTGACTGCAGGAGGCCCTCCTCCCGCAGCAGAGGCGTGATTGGACCTGCTCTGAGTGTGTTCAACTTGACAAGGGACAAAATGGACCAGAGAGGGAGCAGCTCCAGATTACCTCCTCGGTGCGATTTCGTCCTCTGGAATTTTGGCAGACTCTTTGCGTACGTCTTCTGGTTTTAACCATTTGAGTGAATCGGAATATTCCCATCATGGAGACGGTCCTCACGATTCAGCATGCACAGCGCCTCAATGTCTGTCACCGATTTTCAAATCAGGGTGAAAGCTCATTTGTATGCGGCACTTGAAGCTGGCCCCGCGTTTCCGGCGGTATTGCGCCCTCCCTTCCCTTCCCGACTTTTTTTGCCAGCGCAGTGTCAACGTGAGCCTTGTTGTGCAGAAGAAGCATCTCCGTGAGTCTTTATCTCGAGCAGATCTCTTGCACACGAATGCCCGTTCAACTCCCATATGTGCGTACACTGTTGCAGGGAAATTTTCATCCGTGACCATCCGCTCTGGGCCCTGATTTCTCTCTCCCGTGCTGAGCCCCGTCTCCCCCCCCTGGGAAAAGCCCTCCTGTTCGCCTTGCACGTTCTCTCTGCTGTCCTCCTACTGGTCGTGCTCCCGGACCCACTCTTTCAACTCCCAAACCTGAACGGGGCAGAGATACTGGAAGCACTTGTGATCAGCACAATCGCACTCTGGCCGGGGTTGATTGTCGTCACTGTCAGTGACGTCGTGTTCTTCTCCATGCCCAAGGACTGGCTCGACACAAAGTCGCCTTTCATGCGGGCAGTCACCAAGAAGAGAACCTCCATCCACATGCCCATTCCAGTCACACAAAACGTCCACGATGAGCTGAGGAAGAGCATGTCTGTGAAGCACAAAGGAGGCAACACCGACTCCTCCCCCGGAAAGTCTCTGGCCCAGGAGGGCAAAGCAGGGGACTCACCTGCCCTCAGTGCCCCCCAACCCGAGGACGATCCAGAGAAACAGGAGGAGACCCCAAAGGAAGACCAGAAACCGACCCTGCAACCCCCCGCCCTGAATCCCGAAACTTCTTCCTTCGGGATCTCTTCAGATTCTGAAGTTCTGCATGAATTTGAGGCTTCCCTTGAAGTGGAGGCAGAGGTGTTCCCCCAAACATCGCAAAGCCAAGCAGAGGCATCACAAAGGGAACCGATGCAGATTCAAACGGAGGCATCACACGCAATGCAACCACCCAGCTCACCTGCACCAACTGTGAGGTCCCCCCCAAGGCCAGTGTCCTCCCCCAAACCCACCCTTTCAATCCCTAGATCCCCTTTGCAACCGCGCAGCTCCCCTCCCCTCTCTACACGACGTTCAAATGCACTCGAGGCCATGTTTGGCTCTCCCCCCCCCCTCGGGCGGAGAGCCAGTCGGCCCGACAGGTTGACTGAGGTGGCATTCGCGGGAGACGGCTCACCTGTATATGCCAGAAGGACACTCAACACAGGCGGACGGGAGACTGGAAGAGAGACGACAACAGCAGCTGATTTCTCCAAGCACGCTGTGCAGTTTTCGGAGGACTTCAAAAAAAGAATTGCGCTTTTTGAGGCTTTGGGGCTGGCAGTGTCTGCCGTCCTCTGTCTCGGGTGTTTCGTCATCACAATCCTGTACCTCTTCCGGCCTTTCAGTGATCTGGTCGGTCAATTGTCTTTCTTTTTCATCACCAGGATCCTGTGTCGGTAGAAATCTGCAATCAAGTCTTTGTCTCTTTTTTCATCGATTGCCGTACTGTTCTCACGTCTCTGCGTTTTCTTCACTGTCTGTCACTCTTTCTTCATCTACTGTCATGCCTGTTTGAGCAAAAAACATCAATCTGTGTTGCATGAATCGACAAATCAAGCGTTCTCCCCTAATCCCGTGCAGCAAGTGCGGACTTTTGAGACACGTCTCTGGACCCTGGCCCTGGTGCACTTCATGGTCGCACCCGCCACTCTGGCACTGGCCACGGCAGTGGTGATTTGGGCAGCCAGCCGCACCCGGTTCCTCGACCCTCTGATCAACGCATTCCCCCGCATGACCCGCTTCCAGGTCTGTGCTGCACAGCCGTGTCCCGTCAGCGTGTGGCTGGAGGCCTATGAGGTTCTCCACGTTGGCGCACAGGGGCGACTAGACTCAGAGTCGCCTCCGCCTCCCAGTGCGGTTTCAGAGCTTCCGGACATTCGCAGTCTGGCCAATTTAGGAAGTTTGAAACATGTGCAGCGCAAACAGAACGCGGTGGAGGTGGAGAGAACGCTTCGAAGACTTTACGGAGAGAGTCTGTGGCTCTCCTCAGAAGTGGTCGGATGGCTTTGAAAGAAAAGCCGCGATCAAATTCGGACAGTCACTCACAAACACATGAATGGAAGGGGGGGGGAGGGAGGGGAAATTGAAAAGTTGACTGGTCACTGGTGTCCACAGAGAGGTGTTGTGCTTCTCTGAGGTGGTCGGCGACGTCGCCGACTGAGCTGCTGGCTCAGCTCTCAAAGCGCATGGCGAACGAATTCAAAGCATTACAAGTCAAGGTGACAGGGCAACAATGCTATTCCCCTGCCGGCAATAGCAGTGCAGTCATACAATTTTCTCACGTCTCTCCATATAGTATAAAAACTTCTTGAATCTGCGTAAGTATAACAGTACTAAATAAGTGTTCCAGTAAATTAAAGTATTATTAAACGTCAGTACTAAACTTTTAAGGTTAAAATGAGAATGTGCATTTCTCTTCATATTCTAATTTTCATATTTGCAATAGTAATTTGAATATTAAAAGTATTATAGTTGTTTAATGTACAGTTTTTTATAGTAAAGCTAAGTAAACTAGTAAGTAAACTAAAATGTTAATTACAATTTTTAACATGCAATCATGTAGTAGAGAGTACCAATGTTAGCCTTGGTCGATCGCCTAAGATGCTAATTTGCTATAATAAATATTACGCTGGGCTGATTGACTATAAATATGATAAAGCTATTAATAATAATATAATAACAGTTAATTATTAATTATTCAAAAACTATAGGTAACAGGTTTTTTTATAGCTGTTCTAACACAATTAAACTGATTTCTAAGCTGATTACACATTCTTTTTTTTTCATTTCTTTTTTTCATTTAAAAATTTTTACTATATTCAGAGCTGAATAATACTAGCTTAATTTGAATTTAGAACTCTTTGCCAGTGTAATGTCTATGTTGCAATAATACAATTTATTCATTAATACAAGACTTAGACTATAAGCTACATTTTGAAAGTCTTGATTAAGTTAAACCAATATATGTACAAGTTGGACAATTTTACAAATTTTTCAAAGGATTTTTTATGTTTTACTGTATGATTAATGCACTCATGTCAACAGATTCTTAGACGGATGGCGTCATGTTGACAACACGGGCACGTACATGCTTTCCTCTACCACTACTCATCCTCTACAATAGGACTCTTGATGTACGTTATTTCCATCACCGTTTTGCCCCTCTGAACAGGAAAAGCAGCTTTCTTTTCAGATCCGTGGGATCCATTTCTCATTCTATCTTCACCGTACCATGTGGCCTTGTGCAATCTTTGCTCGAAGCAACACGCAAGTGCTCTGCAGGACTTCTAAACCAAAACGGTGCATGAAGATGTCTAACGATTGGACCTTCAAGTTCCCATTCTACTCAAAGAAAATGTTGATGCGTGCTTTGGGGTCGCGTGTCTTGGGGTCGCGGTAGAATACCGCAGTGCGTGACTGAAGGAGCAAGCCTCACATGCGCGTTTACCGGGGCCATCGGCGATTGCGGAAAAAAGGACCTGGGATAAATCGGACGATGCGTATGCCACAGAGGCACCACAAAGAGTCTCTGCGTAGACCAAGAAGGTGGAATAAACTCGTGCTCGTCCTCCAATGTGTTGGGAGCATGAGTGCCCACCATGGAGATATCTCCCTGTTCTTCCACTGGTGCGTGTCCTTCTGTGGCTTCTTGTGCGCCCCCCTCACGCTCTTCAGGGCCATCTCTCTCATCATTTAATCCGTCAGGCTCTTCAATATGGTTTTTGAGTGGGGAAGGCGCCTGCGTCACTGCACAGATATGGCGACACACTCAGGGACAGAAACGACACCATTTGAATGGGTACTCAAAATCTCATAAAAGCATACATCGTTGAAACAGGACGATTCACACATTTGCCTTTCATGCGATTCTTGTAATTACTTGGTCATACATATGTCTCACAAGCACTTTCGCTGTTTCATCAATTTACCCGCTCCTGAACGCGTCTGGTGTAACTCTTCATTTTTTTTCTGCGCTACCGACCGATGGTGTAGGGATGACTCGCCCTCATTGCTCGCGCTTCTGCAGACAGCAGGACATGTTGTGCAGAGAGCGCAAGCTGATGCGTCGGGAAACGAAACTCGTCCGTGGAGCTCCGCGGAAAGGACTCGCAACCAGTTGGCGAAAAACCTCTCTCCCGTAGGAATACCGCAAACAGTTTTTTGGTCTCCTTGAAGAAGTCGGAGTGGCCTGTAAGCACAAGAGTCTCTTGAAAAAGGTGGGTCAGCCAATGGGGATGCACGGCCAAAAGGAAGGGCGCAAAACAAGAGAAACGACAGCGAGTAGAATGATGGTAAAACTTCTACCAAGTCCGTTGTTCAAATGTTGAGAAGCCGTCTAAAATATGAACATCTAAAGTATAAAAGCGACGACGCTGACCTTGTTCTCTTAGGGACCTGAAGGTTATGATGACCTTGGGGTCGTTTCGCTTGATCGCAGATTTCTTCTGACACCTGTTTTTCCCAGTTCTCTTTTTCACTTTCTTGTTCAAGGCGTCCGCGCATCCTGTCAAAATGCAATTTTGGACGGCAAAAAATCAAGGGTGCAACCTTAGGAGTCTTTGAAAATTATTTTGATCATCTTTTCGATGCAAACGGCAGAGCAAGTCTGTGTGTCATGTCGGTTTCCAGGCAATCATGACTACCATGTTCCAATGCCATTCTCTTTTGATCCCAGTCCATTGCCCTAGCTCAAACGGGCTATCTATTCTTCACCATTTTCCATACTGCTTTGTTACAGTACTGTAAAGCGTTGTCTGTATTTCTTTTTCCTTTGGATTTCGAATGTTTCTACGGTATGGCCCATCTGTGCACCTTGATTAAATTTTCCTTAGGTTTTCATTTGACTGCATGTCTCTCTGCTGCTCCGACTGTCTGTGTCACTTTCTTTCTCTACCGTCTTGCCTTTTCATCTTTCTCATTTTCAATTTCCCCAACTTTCTTTCTCTCTCCCCCAATATATCTGTCCCCGCTTTCTTTCGTTGTCTGTCTCTGTTTGAGTCATTTGAGACTCTGTGTTTCTATGTATACGTTTTCGTGTCCTTTTACGCCCGTGTCTGCGCCTATATCTACCCACGTCTCTGTCTCCGGCTCCCACAGTTTATTTGAATGCATTCTGCATGTTTACTTTTGCATGCAGGAACTCTCTGAATCCATATTACATACGAAGGCGACGAAAGAGTTTTATGCATAGGTATTGCAGTCACTGCATGTGACTTTAGGGCTGCGTGATGACAGAGAACGTGGTGGTGCGCCAACTTGAAGGTACAAAGTTTGCGTGTAAACACTTGGATAGACTTGACATTTCTCATGCAATCGCACCTGCAGTGGAGACACCTTTTTCACCAATGGAAGTGAGCGAATGGTGGTGCAACAAAGTAGGTGCGCTCTGCACACAGGTGAAAAAATCCGAAGGCACAGAAGAATTGAGTGACTAGAGTGTCAGGCAGAACCAAATACTCAGCACTTCAACAACTACTGAGGGCTGAAGGTAGTATTTGCAACTTTATGTAAAGCTCCACAAGAGTTCAATCAAAGCATAGCATTCAAAACTGCCATGTTTTCCTCACCTCTCGGGTAATCTCCGGAAGGTTCTTCTTCCCAGACTGGTCTGGAGTTGGCTTGTTCATCATGGAACCCCCCTGTGTGGAAGACGACATCATCGCATCGCCCTGAGGAGAGGTCCAGAAAGAAGTATAGAGGAATTCATAGATAACTAGCAGCCAGAGAAAGCACATAAAACAACTCACATATTCCATGATCATAGAGAGCGCATCAGAAACAACGCAAAACCGCAGCAGCGGAATCCAAGCATGGAAGCACTGGATGCAAAACAAACGCTCACAAGTCTTTCTGTCCCGTCATGAGTCTCGTGTAATTGACCTGCTTCGCTAACAACTAAAATTTCTAGTATAAAAGGAAGGTAGCTGGTCAAGTGTTGCACATGGATGAAAAAGGGGCTTCAAGGTGTATGTGGGTCAATCAGAGAGAGAAACAAAGCAGAGAAATGGAAGAGGAAACAACACCTAGACAGTCACAGACCAACACCTTCATGTAAGTGTTCTTGATTGGCTGTCTGCCTGTTTACCTGTATGTGAAGCGCAGCGTAGCAGGAAATCAAGGTAGCATACTGTTTACCTGCCTGTCCGTCTTTTTGTATGCCTGCCCCGTTGCTTCTTTCTTTCCTTCTTTCTCTCTTTCTCTTTCTCCCTCCCCCCAGGAGAGAAGGGGAGGGGGGGGGGAGGAAGGGAAAGACGGACAGCTTGTGTCCATTCACGCGCTCATTCTCTCTGTGTTGCCGCCTGCGTCTGTCTGACTGTGTGCCTGCCTTCTCTCTACCTGTCTATCAGTCAGTTTGTCGATTCTTTTTCTTTCTGTTGGCTTCGTCTCCATCGCTCCTTTTAGCAGCCCTCACTCTCTGCCTCTCTCTGCCCAGATACATATGCGTGTATATCAAAATATATATACACATGTGTTTGTCTGCAACCGCGAGTGTCCGTCTTTCTCTGTCCACATATATATATATACAGATTTGTCGAACGGAAAGGGGGACAAATCTTACCTGTTGGTCCATGCTTGATGGAAATTGCGAAGTCCGTTTCTCGGCTGCTGAAGTGTATCAATCGCGTCTGCCTCCGCAACAAACTCTGTTACGTTTCTTGACTGTTTCTCTCTTCGAACCCTCCCTGCTTGTATGAGACCTCACCGGCAGGGAAAAGCTGGCTCACTCTTGCAGCCCCAATCCGCTGTTGCTTTTATGATATATATATATATATATATATATATATATACAGTGATGCGACCTGGTCGAGTGCTATAGCGGCCCTCCTGCGTTTGTAGTGGAGCAACCTCCTCATAATCGCGCTTTTTACAACGTTTGTAGTCTGAATATGTGTATACGTTTGTACATATATATATATACGTACGCCTTCACGACAAGGAGGCCTCAATCGAGGTGGCGGGCTGCATGCATGCAACATGCAACATGCACTATTACAACACTAAAGAAAACTATATATTGCAACACTTGAGTGTCTGCATGCATGTAGGAAATTAGTGCAAGGCCGATCGATCGGTCGAACCACTATACTTAAGGTATAATTATCATACCGTTTGTCGCGTTTGCTTTGAATGGATCTGACAGCCGGCCATTGATCAGTCCCACTGATGAATCCAGGACCACGCACAGTGAGATCGATCATTTCTCTTTGACTAATTTAAAGGGAACTCAACAGTTTCTTCCATTTTCTTCAATCGCCTTTAAACAGCTCTTTGTACTTAATGCCAGCATGGAGCCGACGATGGTCCCATTGATGGAGCCCTTGCAAGAGCTCCAGGTTCTCCTTTGGGCGTTGATGTTCAGAGAGTTTGAAAACACGGACCCTCAAAGTGAGGCGCCAGTGGACAAGCTACAGGACCACCTGGATGAAAATCTGTGCAAGATCCGCTGCGGAAATCTTCCAACGCACCTTATTTTAAGGGCAAACGTCAACAAATTTTCCACAGAGCTTGAGAACGTTAGTCTCGGCGAAATGTTTGCATCTGCGTGCCCCTTGCAGGTCTTCTGGACCCACGATCATGCTCTCTTTCCCTGCGTGCAGCGTTTTCCAAACACGATTTGTAGGTCTGACATAAAGAAAATGATCGACGACTATCCCTTCATTGTAACATTGACGGACCCTGGTACTAGGCTTGTACTCCATTTTTCCGGAATTTTGGTGGGTATCGAAAGGCGAAATTGTAATATTGGTCTCTCGTACCTTCTGTTGTGTGCAACGACACCTGACCCAGACTCCATGCGCCTTCTTGCCCAAACTGGCCTGGATTTCCTGAATAACTTGCTGCTGGGCAATTCAATCGATCTGAAGCTTACAAGAGAAGGCCTCTTGATGCTAAAGCAAGCTTGCTCCCAGATCACTCCTTCAACCTCATTTGATCGACAGGGTTAGTTCTTACTCCAAGAATCTGCACCTGAATTTCCTCGTACACTGTCAAGTGTTTGTGAAAAAGATTATTTGCACTGCAGGTCAGATCGAGGACATAGCACAACGAATTGCCGACGCTCACAAGGAAGAATCCGATGAGCAGCTCGATGAAGAGAACGATTTCGAGGACGATGTTCTTTGTGGCAAAATTGTGGACTATATAGTAAGTTATATAGGTCTCGTTAGGAACGTGCACAAACAAACAAAAATAACAAAACTGTTTTAGCCGTCGACTTTGTTGCAAGGATTGGCAGAAGCTCTTCTCTTGGATGATGAATAATCAATTTTGCAATATTTTTGGCCGGTCTCTCCTGCCTCGAAGCCCCATTTTTTCGCCAAGCTCGGTATTTGTGAACAGTGGAGTTCAAACACCTTCCTTGGTGGCCGGCAGCAAACTATCCTTGCTGAGACTCCTCCTCAGAAGGGCCAGATCTTGTTTTTGCACTTACTTTCGGAGGTTCTATGACCGCAGGGCCAGTCTGTTGATTGTAAGACAGCTTTTAAGATGTTTACCTCAGATGCTGGGGCTTAGCTGTTGGAAAGTTGCTCCATCGGTTGAAACTGCTGACGTGAGCATCGCTAAGCATCGCTATTCTTTTTTTACAGGAGGAGCACACTGCATTCTGGCATATGATTCACATGATTCAAAGCATAAATCTTCAGTTTGTTTGCTTGTGGAACAAATGGTGTACATGCCGGTATCAAAACCAGATTGAGTTACCATGACGACTGTTCATGTATATATGTATATACAATTTAACTTTGAAACTATCTTCAAAGACAACCGTGTGACTTGTTTCCGTTATTTAGAATAGAAATCTATAATCATTTTTACTGGGCCCACTCAACCTCTATTTTTTTTATGATGCATATTATGTCAGCCAGCATAACTAACTTGAAAACAATATTAATATCTTCATCATCATTATTATACACCATCGCCATCGGCTGATGTTAGGCATCTAGCGTTCGGTAGGTGATAACATGGAAGAAGATTATTAAATGATAAATGAACGAATTAAGTGAATTGAGGCGGTAAAAGCCGGTGAGCCACCAGTTAGGCTGTGGCCAACCCTAGGGCCAATTAACTACGGGGCATGCCAGTGGCATGCAATGTTTATTTATCTTGGGGAGCATGCTATCGAACCGCGCCATCGATCTGATCTAGATTAAGATAGACTTAGCAAATATAGCTGATACAATATACAGAATTTTAAAAAAATATTTAAAAAATAAAGGTTGAATAGGCCCGCGGTAAACCAGGCGGTAAAAATGATAAAATATATTTAAAGTTCAGTTAGTTAGTTTAATTTTTGACTTTAAAAAAAATGAGGAGACCTACATTATAATTTTTTTTATGTGCGGCCCCTCGGGTTTATGCAGCTAAGTAAAAAAATTGTTGACAAAAATTAGATTTGAATATTAGCTATAGACTAAATAAATGTGAATGGAAATAAAAAAACTGTAGTATATCTATAATGATATCAATTTTTTGACTTTTTTTTTAACATTGCAGGCTATTGTAGGCCCTATAGAGACATTGTGTTATTTTACTACAGTATGATATAGAATTCAAGTGTACATTTCACAAAACTTTTGAATTCTGATAAATATATATTAGTACTGAAAAACACTTTGGTATGCACTACTAATTCGAACCTTTTCTTCTATGATTGAATTATTACACACAAAGATTTCTATAAATGTTAGGTTTTATTTGTATGATTGAAAAATATATCAAGGAAATGATTCATTGGCCGAAGGTAAGCCAAAATCTAAAATTGTTTTCAACCAAGTCTTCAACTTGAAGGTTGTTTATTTCTATATTATTTCTAATGCTCGTCTCCTCCCATTTTTCTTTGTTTTTATCCAATGTCATTGGGGGCACCGGCAGGTGAGAAAGTGAGGACTGTCATGGACTTGGCAGCATGCACTGTCGCCTTTGCAGTCACACTGTGACCAGGCCTTGTGCAGCGGTCTCGCCTTGCTGCTACTACTCTGTAGAAGTCCTGTCTGCGTACGCCTCCAATTCTCCTCCGATGACCTTCAAAACCTCCTCAATTCCAGGCCGATGTCTGGGATTGAAACTAAACCAGGAATATACCAGCAGCTGGAGGTCATAGGCAACTTTCTCCAGCGACTGAAGACTGCGTTTGTCAGCTCTGCCAGCTGGTGTATTCCCTGAAGCAAATAAAATCGAGAGGGAGGCGCATATATGGTATGCTGACATACAGGTAGAGTAGTGCGTATGTGTTATGGACAGCAGAAAAAGAGTGCAAAACGAGGTGTAGATGAAAGGAAAGACAGGTGAACATCGAAGGACATACAAAACAAGGGCGACTCGCGAATGCAGAGCTTGATATCGATAAATAAACAGCAAGACAGAAAGAAAGACAGACAGACAAACAGACAGATAGACAGACTGATAGACAGACAGTGTGGTTTTCTTTCTTTTTTTTTTATTCCTCCGTCTTTTCATGAACATAACAGATAAAGAAAGAAAAAATCAAAGGCAAAAAAACATCCCGGCTCCTCAGTTAACAAGGGCAAGGCAGGCAGACAGGAACACACACACATACACACATACACACACACACACACACACACAGAGAGAGAGAGAGAGAGAGAGAGAGAGAGAGAGAGATGGAACAGCCGAACAAACAGAAGACTGAAACAGCATGCAAGCAGACATAATAAAGTCCACGGTCTCAATTCTTTACGCATGTCTTTTTTCAACGCCCTTCCCTCTGCAGACTCACAAAACAGGCAGAATAATACTAAATGACAATCCATCAGGTCTTTCTCTGATTGGGGTAGACGAGCAAATCTCTCCTCTATCCCTTCCCTCTGCCCATCTTTGTTCCCCTTCCCTTCGCTCATTGATGTCCATTCTGTACAGAAAATCTCATTTGCCTCGAGACTGTTAGTGACACTCCATTGGAGTGCACCCAGCCGTAAAAGTGCACGGCTACACACTCCTGGAGACGCCTTTGTCAAGGCTTTTTTCTTTCCGGAGAACGCTCTGAGGGCCTCTTCTGGATCTGTGCACCCATCTGACGTGAGTATTACCAGTCGGAGGTTCACATCCGGATCGTCTGGGCGAATCTTTCTCAGCTCTGTGAAGATTGCCTTAGCTTCCTCGGGATGGCCAAGGAAGTTATGAAGCAAAATTCCTTGACCGTGTAGGGCTTTGGTACTTTAATTGGCACTCTCCATATCTGGGAGCAGTTTCCGCCCCTTTGCTGTCTGCAGAGCTTCTTTATAGTGGTCGTTCACGCACTTAGCGCAAAAGACAACCCCCTCACGGTGTGCAAGGGCATGTAACATCATACCAATGCGCAGGTGGAGTCGGGCTACAGAGACCTCTCCTCCCTGGTCCCGCATTCCCACTCCGCTCCGGCTACTGCTGCTCTGGTCGCCTGTGTCATGGAGCCATGCTAGAGCTTCAACTTCAAACGTGCAACCTCGTCTTCACATTTCCGAGGCCCCTCTAAGGCCTCTAGCACCTCTCCCAGTCCAAAAACCAAATCAAACCTACGGAGAGGCAGAGCTGCCCTGTAGTGTTCTACTGCCTCTGCGGCCCTGCCCAGCTTTCTATGTTTGATTCTGGCAAGTTCTGCATGTGCAACCAGGGGACTCGGAAAGCCTGTCTCTAGACTCAAGCAGAGATGCTCAGATGCAAAGATGTCAGAGGGCTTTCTTCCCTCATCCTCCAGCAAACCTCCAATATGAAAGTGGGCACATGCAGTCTGCACGTCTTGGGTGGGTGCGGGGGGGGCTCCAACAAGGGCAGATACGAATCTCTCTCTTGCAGTCTCCCTGTCCTTTCGGTGGAATTTCTTGATGAGACCCAAACGGAAGTGACACCTTTTGAAGAGCTCAGAGCCCCTGACAAGATGGTCATCACCCCTGACAGCATTCTCTAGATGGAATTCTGCCTGGTCAACATCTTGCGATCTGTCATCAATCCTGTCAGGGTCAAAATGCAAACAACCAAGGAGAGCATGCAGCTCCCTAAACAACACGGGGTGCTTCAAAGGGTCCACACTCTGCACGCACATCTGCGCGCTCTCTACTGCCTCTGTAGAGACCCCCCCTTCTCGTCCGAGACGGAATCGGAAGTGCCACAAGGCTGCGACAGCTGACAATTGGTCTGTGACTCTGAATTCCTTTGCCTTCAGGAACTACTGTTTTGTATTTCTACAGTACGAGGAAGGCGGAAGCAATTCTGAATTTCAAAGGAAGAAAGTTGCTGAGCCCTGCCGAGCTTCCTTCTCCGCCTTTCTGTGCAGCCTCTGCCTGCCTGAGGACAGCTAACGCCTCAGACATGCTCTGAAAATCCCCCTTTTCTAGCAACACATCCTCCAATCCCTCCATGGCCCCGGCATAGGTGGGTTCCAATGCCAGGGCCCCTCTGAAACTTGCCGCCGCCTTGTCGAGGGACACGTTGCCACACGCTAGGGTCCCTGCAGTGAAGAACAACTCGGCAGTTGCAGTGGAACTGCGCTGTCTCCTGCTTGTACCCCCTTTTTCCGTTTCTATCTGTCCCTTTCCTGTCTTTCCAAAGGTTGCTGTACCTTCTCTTCTTTCTGGCAATTTCTGTGAACTCTGACTTGACAGAGTCCCTGCCGCAGCTGCAAGTGCAGCCGCCCTCTCGAGGAGACGTGTGGCCTCCTCAACTTCCTTCTCCCCCCCTATTTTGGCCTGCAGGAATATCGCTGCTTCAACGAGTACGCTCTGCTCATCTTCAGGCTTGCAGAGACTGACGGCCTTTCGATAGCAGGCAGCGGTCTCTTCTAGATCCCCTCCGCTCTTCTCAAGGGCTTGTGCGAACAAAAACTGCAATTTTCCGTTCTCTGGATCTGAATTCACTGCAACACGCAGATTCTTTGCGGCTCGGGTTGCGTCTCCCCTCTGTAATTGAAGTTTCCCAACTGTTCGTGCCAACTCAACAGTTGTGTCTGCAGCCCCCTCCTTTCCCATTCTATACAGATGTGAGGCGGTGGCCATCGCCTGAGGGTCGTCTCCCTTGAAATCCACTAGCAACAGTCCCATTCCCTCAGTCGCCTTCAACCTATTTTCTCTGGATTCTGCCCTCATAGCTCTCTCAAAGAGCTTCTCTGCATCCTTCCACTCTGAGGGGTACAGACGGTCACCGTGCAGGAGGGATGCTAGAGAACAGAGGACAGAAAAGGAAGAAGGGTCTATATACTTGGCTCTCTCCAGACAAGCGCGTGCTTGCACTGCCTCTTCTTCCATCCCTTCCCCCTTTTCGACTCTCTTCATTAACAATTATTCCCCAAGCGCTGTGAGGGCCTCTACTGAATCGGGATCTGACGATTCAGAAACAATAATTGGGTCTTAAACTGAATCGACCAACTTGATGCATTTGTTGATCCAAGTGAGAGAGAGCTCTTAGACTGCAAGTGGGGGCTTTGGTTTGTCTCCGCAATCAAGCAGACAAGACAGAGATAGACAGATAGACAGAGAGGCACAGAGATAGAGAGACAGAGAAATGGACAGATAGATAGAAAGATCGAGACAAATAGATCAATAGATAGATAGATAGTTAGATAGAGAGAGAAAGAGCGAGAGAGAGCGAAAGAGAGAGAGGGAGAGAGAGAGAGAGAGAGAGAGAGAGAGAGAGAGAGAAGCTAAGAGACAGAAGATAGTCAGAAAGGATAGCAAACGAACGGAAAAAGAAATGAAAGAGGCAAAGGAAGTAAAGAAGGTAGACGCCGATACGAGTGTCACACCAGACTCTCGCGTGGTAAGGAAAAAAGATAGGAAGGGGCCGGCAAGGAAAGAAAGGAAAGGAAAAAAGAACCACGGAGAAAGATGAAACAGGTGTGAGAGAAAGAGTGAAGAAAAGAGAAGAGTGATTCAGAAAGGAAAGAAAGACAAAAGCTTGAAGAGATCAAGCCAGAGAATTATGAGCGTCTGCTGCTGCTTCATCAACCTTCCTCCAAGACGTTCTCAAACTACTTCTGAGAGAGGCATACTGCAATTAGAGGTACACAAAGGCTTGAAAAGATAAAATACCCCTTCACACAGTGTGAAATCGGACCTGTCTACTCCTACCTTACAAACAACACTTTTTGCAGACTTCAACAGATATCGCTTTTCAGCATCCACACATTCTATAACAAAAAAAAAAGACAGAAACCGGGCAGCAAGAAAGAGATCAAGCACAGCTGCAGTAACTCAGGTCGGCTCGGCATCAAACTTGATTGAACCCATCCCAGAAAAATGGGGGGGAAAGAATGAGAAAGACCCACATGCAAAGTCATCCGCTGTGATTTCCTGCTGTCCTGTCAACTCATTCTCAATTCAATTTACCCTCGTCATTTTTTTCTCTGCCTCTGCCTCTGCCTCCAGTCTTCTGCAGGCAAACAGTTGGACATCGCATGAATTTACTACTTTGCTTTCTCAGCAGGAAGCTGAAACTTGAAAGACTTCCTGGACAGTAAGCCGAGGCAGTTCTTGATCGTGTGTCACGCAAACATCAAAGTAGGAAGAGAAGAGCTGCAACTTTGCTAGAAGCGTTCGTGACCTGAAGCGTACAGGTCAAACTTTTTTTGATTTTTTTTGCCGTGATGCTTTTTTAACGCCAAAAACCATGAGAAAACGCCTTGAGTATGCTTTTCCCTTTTCTTTTTCATGCCGTTAATAGAATAATCTCGAAGCATTTGTGCTTGTCCTCCTCTTTTGTTTTCTTGACCAGGAGTTTGTATAGAAACCTCAGTGAAATGGACCGCTGGTCTCTGACCTGTACAAAAGCGCGGACCAGCAAAGAAAGGAGAAAAGGCAGACACAAACCCTCTTTCTTACCTGATGAGGTCTTCTTTGAGACTCTTTATTCGTCGCGCGTGTTCTGAAGTTGCATAGATTTCTGCATGCACGCATGTATAACACAAGAGTGTTTGGATGCCAGATAAGAAAGTGAAAATCATTGTGCTCAGCAATCTCGAAAATCCTGCTTTTGCCCATATTTTCCCTCAAATTTGAGACTAGTGTCTCAAAAACTGAAGAGCTCTTTGAATCTGGCACCGCCTAACTTTTGAACCTCTTTCTTCGGCAGGCCCTCTGAGTCTTTATCACGCAAGAAAGAACAAAGCCGTCGATTGTTCAGAAAAGTAACTGACCTTTCATTGGACAGTCGTCTCCTAAAAAAATCTGCAGAAACAGTCAGATGAAGAAGAGCGTAACGCACAAATGATGTAACTACGATACACACACATACACACACAGACACACACACACACACACACACACACACATACACACACACATAGAGGGACGCACACATGCACACACGCATGCATGCAGAGAGAGAAAGAGAGGGGAATCCGTGCAACGGCGCGTTTTGATCTTACGCAGAGAGTTGACCAAGCAACTGGCACAACTAGGCAGTCAACGAGAAAAGGGTTTACGTATGTGCCTACAAAAATGAGCAAGAGCGAGAGGCTGTGCAGATCGTCTTGCACTGTGACCTGCTGTAGGCCCTGTCGACTTGATCTTCAAAACCGCGAGCCAGTTAGCTTGCCCTCTCCGTCGCTGCCGAGCTTTGCCGCCAGGCCAAAGTCTATGAGTCGCAGCTTACCGCTTCGAAACATTACGTTTCCCGGCCTCAAGTCTCGGTGCGCGTAGCCTTTTGCATGGACATGCACGATTGCGTCTATCAGGCTTTTGGCTATTGTCCTCTGCTCTTCTTCCTCCTAGAACCTTTTGAGACGGGCAGTCAGTGTCTGCATGCAAATTTTTGTTTTCATGAAGTGCTGAAGTTTCGTCTCACGCGACATTCTCACAATAAAGTTGAAATTGCAGACCCCACCCTTCAAAACGACTTTAAATTCCCGTGCAGCTGGAAAAAAAAACGCAAGCGCTCAAGCCGGGAGCCTAGGAGATCCTACAACATGCGTGGCGTTTTAATTACAATGTCACTTCAAAAACCCCCTAAAAAACAATTGTGTATGCAGTTCCTCCTCTCTGTCTAACATGAGCGGTCCCAAATAAGAAAATCGTGTGAAGTCAATGTAGTCTCAGGAAAAGGGGTCAAAAATAAAGTTTGAATTCGAATGACTGACTTCATTGCACTCCTTCATTATGAAAGCAGCAATCTCGTCGTTGCTCTCTGCTTCCATATAGACTTCAACGACACAATCCCCCGCGCACTCTTTCAGGCACTGGACCTCTTTTCTTAGACGTACAATGTCTCCCTGCATGTAGGCAAACAAACTCAAATTATGTATACATGACCATGTGTTTTTGATGTATGAACAAGGAGAAATACGTCAATCAAAGGGCGCGTCGAGTAGATCATGGTAAAAGACAAAAGAGATCGATGGTCTTGAGCTTTACAGGAGATGTTTTTTGCAGTACACAAGTTGAGAAGAACACTCAGTTGTGCTCACCTGTTTCACGACGCAAGGGCGTCTCCCTTGCTTCCGTAAAGCCCCACTGAAAACCTTCCTCTCCGATCCGCCCTGAGAGAAATCAAGAACGAAGGGGAGGTATTTTCATTTCAGGTGCTCTAGATATCAGCTGCAATATTATTTAATAACTGCGAAAGAGTCAACGCATATTTGGGACTCGCACAGGGGTGAGTTGACTCTTTGACTGGGCACTGACGTGTCAATGAACAGTCCTTCACGGACTGACAGACAAATCGACAACCTCGCTGAATACTTGTGGCCGACTTTTTGTCAACTTTTGCATACTGTGTCTTGGCTGACCGCGAGAAATCCAACCACAAAGACTCTTTGTCTGTACAAGATGGAGAGTTTCTCTAGGACCCTTTCATTTTCTTCCTTGTCTCTCTCTTGTTTCTCTTTTGCCTTTTCAACGGCGTTGAAGAAAGCTTTGTCATGCGTCTCCCTCGATCTTGTTTCAGAAGGGACAGACGGAGAGACGCCAGTGGTGGTTTTGTCACCGTAAGCCACCGTGACGAGAGGGGAAGCAGCTCTGAGACTCACAGATTGCGCTGCAGAGAGACAAACAAAGAAGAAAAGCGCAGAAGGATGGAGCTCAGAAAGGAAAATTTCAGTGAAATTCAAGAGTGGCGTAAGCAAAGAATTTCCAAGACTGGGGATCATAGTTCGAACGAGATTATAAGACCATGCATGAAGAACGGGAGAACTACAGAGACAACGCAGGGAAAGAATGCAAAAGAGTGCACCTTTGCAAAAGAGTCGGAAACTGACAATCGCTTTCTCCCTTTTGGAGATGGCACTCTTGCAACAGAGAAGCTGAGTGTTGAGGGGAGACCAAGGCAGCTCCTCCAGGAGGAATCATTCGCGGCACTCCATAAGGGACCATCAGCTGAGCAATCGGCATGGGTGCATCCATATGAGGAACAGTGAAGGTGACACTTGGGCGTGGAGGATAGAAGAAGACTGGTCTGAGCGTTCCTACAGAGAGTTGGCCGTGGGAGAGCATGCGCATATACCTAGGAGGAAGCAGGGCATATTCGGCTGTGGAGATGGCAGTGGCAGGGGGTTTTCTGATAAAAGTTGTGCAGGCTGCGAGTGTTTGCTTGACTGGAATCAGGGATGCTCCAGGGGCCCATGACTAGACGACTGCCACATGACGTTCTGTTATGGTGGGTGTCACCTGAGTGGCAGACGCTGCACTAGGTGCATACCGGTACGTCCATGTAGGTGGTCCAACTCTGGACACCATGGAAATGTAGGGACGCCAGCAATTCCATATAATGTTGTGTGAATGCACAAGAGGGGGCGGGATGAAAAACGGCCCCTGGCAAAAGTTCAAGAACGCTGGGTTTGCCCCGTTTGAAGATGTCATTGAATGAGTTGGACCCTGAAACGCTTGACCTTCTCTCTTAACTTTGTTGAAGCCGGGGGGGAGCATGTGCACATACCCAGGGGGAAGCAGGGCATACTAGGCTGTGGAGATGGCAGTGGCAGGGGGTTTTCTGGTAAAAGCTGTGCAGGCTGCGAGTATTTACTTGACTGGAATCAGGGATGCTCCAGGGGCCCGTGACTGGACAACTGCCACACGAGGTGCTGTCGCGGTGGTTGTCACCTGAGTGGCAGACGCTGCACTAGGGGTACACCGGTATGTCCGTGTAGGTGGTCCAACTCTGGACACCATAGAAACGTTGGGACGCCAACAATTCCACATGATGTTGTGTGGACACACAGGAGGGGGCGGGAAGAAAAACGGCCTCTAGCAAAAGCTATCAGAAGTTCAAGAAAGCAAGATCTTCCCCGTCGGAAGATGAATCAGCTCAACCCTGAAATGCTTGATCTTCTAGTTGTATTAAGTTTGTTGCAGGGACAACCACGTTGTACGGATGATCTTTATATACCCCTTTGATCAATAAATGATGCTTAACGAGGCAGTTGTCAGACCTGAATGAGAATTTCGGAGATTGGCTCGATCGTCAATTGAATAGTTGCCCCGTTTTGAGTTAGGATAGCAGCATGACTGCCTAGAAGGTCCAGAGCTGTTCGTGGTCCTTGCAGTGCTCACACAATTTGGCACTTCCACCTCCCTATACAACAACCTCTTAATGAATTCACCATATATGCATGCACCTTGATCGATCTATATATGCAATCATTGCAATTATAGGCGCATTAATCTACATATACATATGATCGATACATGTACATCGATATAAGTAAACTACAATTCAAATGTTTTTTCAAAAAAATACAAGTTTGTTTGTGCGCATTCGCGCGCGACCAAACTATAAACGACGCGCGCAAAAAAAATAACTTGCTCCTAGAATTAAGACTACAGGAAAAAGCGGAACCTTTTAATGGACAAACTAGGCTAGATCTGCCCCTCATATATGGGAACGCGGCATGCATAACAAAACCCTCAATCATCACTATAAACTATGAAATTTTAATCTCTCCCTCCCCCCCTCTAAAAATGGTATAACTCGGGTGGTCTGACAACCGCTGAGCTACCAATGATAGGTATCTAACATTTGAGTCTAAATGAACAGCTCTCACGACCTCTGGTTAAAGTAATCTAAAGGCAGTTAGGTATTAGATAGGGGAGGTGGTTTGGGTGTCTCTTATAGAAGACTATTTTTTCCTCTTAGAATCCCTTATATACATAATTTGTAGTATATAATTTAGCTTCATTAGTATAATGCACATAGTGACGAGATTTGATTTGATTTGATTTAACTTGATTTGATTTGAGCTTCAAGCTCAAATCTGACCAGATTTAAGGTAGATTTGAGGTTAAAGTCTAGAGTGACGGTCAGATTTGAAGTAGATTTGATAAGATTTGATAGGCCCTATCATGCTAAAGTTTCTCAGAGCTAAGATTTGATTTGAGATTAAGCCCCACTTCAAATCAAATCAAATCAAATCTGGTCACTAAATGCACAATAATTTAAAATTGATTAATTAGTAGAATTACTTTAAATAAACTTTATATAAATCTATATTTTTATTTTATTTTATAATGTAAAATTTTTTATCATTCTAAATTTCAAATATTTTGAATAATTTTCAGAATAAATTACATTAAGTTATTAGATAGAAGAATGTATTTAAGGGCGGCTGAGCGTTAAGTGATAGTAGATATCCACCTGACATTCTATTCATTAATTGGCTGATCAATCTAAATTATATTGCTTTATGTATACTCTATTAGTAACTGCAAGCTCTAGTGTAAGATAATATAAGCTAGTTCCATACCAGTGCTATATAAGCGAACAAATAGGCTATAGCTAGAAACGCTGAGATTAATACACATTCAATTAAATATATAATTATTATTAAAATTTAAAACTCAAAATTCTTAAGTATAAAATTAGAGAAATAATGTAAGAATATTTCTGTGTTAAATAATCCAGAAAATAACTCAGTTGCAGGAAAATAAATGAAACTTAAATACAATGTGCGTTATGTAGTGAGCACAGTTTTCTTCAGTAGTGCAGCAGGTCTTCCACATTCAGTCTCACTAGCACCACAATTTTAAGTTGCATAAACCATATCACTGCATTCCCTCTATGAATATGAAAAGCAAAGCAACAATCGCATTGATTATAGATATGATTGAAAATTAAGCTCTTATACATCAATATGAGTATTCCACACGGGTAGCTCGGCAGACGACAGTATCACACGTCTTGTCGCAGCCGAAGCTTTCTCCAAACTGCTCCCCTGCTGACGCGTGGATGCACACTTGGCCTTCCAGTTCCATAAGACGCAAGTCTTTGTGTCTGCAAACTGTTCGGCTCAGGATCTGTTGGGAAGAGGCCGTTGCTTTGATCGTTGTCAAATCGATTGCTGCGATCATATTGTATGTTGCCAAGAATCTGGGGAGGTCTACTATCCATTGGACCTAGATTCCAACGCCGTGGCTGGGGCATCCATCGATTCAAAATGACCCGCTCATCCCCTTGGGGGTCATTCATATTACTGAACAGTCCCTGAAGATTTCCCTCAAGAGAACGCTGCGGGGCGTCCCACCGAGAGCTCCTGTGTCTCCATTCGGCAGGCAGGATGGACTGCTGGACGTCGGGAACCCGGCCCATCTTCATCAGGGGCAGCGAGGGCCTCGATAGGCCACAGAAGTCAGCTGCACCTGCATGCAAACAGGAACAAACAGAAAGAAAGACATTTAGAGGAGAGAGACACTGAGGACATGAGAAATCATTTTTATCCCGCGTGACTCTGTGAATCTAAAAGAGAACCCCGTCTTTCCATGCTCCTCGCTCCTCCCATGTCCTGAGAAAGGGTGACTTGCATCTACCTCTGTATGATTGCCGCATGTTTTGCAGTCAAATTTTGGCCAGAGCAATTGTTTAGAAACTCACGTCTTGGCAGTGAAGTGGCCACCCGATTGGAGTTCTTCCATGTCTCTGGGAGCACTGACTGCTCCTGAGTCAGAGTTCTGGCGGAGCTGCGATGAGTGCCCTGCATCTGGTTTGTTTCATCCAGAGAGAGAATCTCGGCGCGCAGAGAAGGAGGGAGAGCGGGGTGGATTTTCTGACTCGTGGTGTCATCCTCCAAAATGGAGAGTGCGGTCTGAAGGTGCTCTTTTGCGAGGGCGGTTTCTTGTGCCTCATTAGACGATGACAACAGACGGGCGAGAAAGAAAAGGGACGCGGGTCTACCGGGAAAGTTGCGGTCCTTGTCTGCGGCTTGCTCGAGATGAAAGCGGGCTGCTTCCTTATCTCCCCCCGTCTCTAAGAGACACAGGCCTCTCCAATGATGAGCCTCTGCCGATGCGTCTCTCTGCTCAGGAGAGACAGCCAATGAAGCAGGAAAAGAGAGAAGACGTGTGGCAGCAGACAGGGCGTCCGCGTATGACCCTTCATGCATCTTTTGCCTGGCAATGGCAGCCAACAACGCCATGCTCGCTTCATTGCTTCCCGCACAGACAGCAAGCCCACTGTCCAAAACCGCAGCTGCTGATTCATTCCGACCCTCTCGTCTGTGGATCTCTGCCAAAAGTATAAATTCAGACGACAACTGCACATCCGACGGCTTCTCTCCCTCTTTCTGCCGACGTTCTACCGCTGCCGCTTCCAAGTGTTTCAAAGCAGCAGCGGCGTTCTGAGGGAAATCCCCGCGGGACATTTGCGCCAAGAGAAAATGGGCATATGCGGTCTCTTTGCATTGTTCTCTCACGGCGGTTTCTAACGCCTCCCGTGCCTCCTCTCTCTCCTCCGGAAATGACTCCCACAACAACACCCCAAGCCCATACGAAGCTTCCGCACCCACCTGCTCCCCGTCTGCTGCCAAGGCTATTGCTGCCTTGAAGTGCTTCCTTGCCCTATCAAAGGAGCACAGGGACGCGGAAATATTCGAATCCTCCCTCTCTCCCGACGCAAGCAACACAACCACCCTGCCGAGATGCAACTGAGCTGTCGACATGTTGTCGCACGAGAGCTCTACGGCACTCTCAAGGTGCCGCAACGCACCCTCCAAGTCTCTTTCTTCTGCTTCTTCTGAAAGCAACAAACCAAGGGACAAGTGCAGATTTGCCCGAACTACGTGAGGCTCTTCTGCAGATTCTGCAGCCTGTAGGGCACGCTCAAGGCGTCTTTTTCTCTTCACATACTCCCTCTCCCCTTCCTCTGACTCCTGCAGAGAAGAAGAGGAAAGACTTTTCTTGCTCTCTTGTTCATCTCTCTGCACAGTCTGACCGCCATCCTCCCCTGCCCCCTCCTCCCTGAGCACCTCCAATTTCGCAAAAAGGTCTGGGGAGGCAGCGGCCCCCAAGAGACCCACGGCCTTCTCAACATTTACTCGGGCCTCCTCCTTTCTCCCTTGTGCATCTGCTACCCGACCCAAGACCTCATGTGCCTCTCCCATCAACTGAATGGGGAGAACGCCGGGTCTCAGGCTTTCTCTGGCCAGTCTTTCCGCCTCCTCGTGATCCGAATCTCCTTCTGCTGTTTCAGAGTGAAGAAGAACCTTTGCCAAATAGAGGGGGACAAGGGCTTTGTACGGTGTTCTGTCGGTCAACAGGGGTAGCTCGGCTACTTGAAAGGGGAGCTGTCCTTGTCCCCATGTGAAATGTTGGTACAGAGCGGTAGAGAGGGGGGAGTCGTCTGACCCTTCCAGCTCCACATATGCGTTTCTGAAAGCTTCTTTGGATTCCTTCTGATCACTTTCGGAGAGGCTGGCTTTTGTTTGCAGCAGACAGGCTAAATGAAACCAGAGAGCGCACTTACAGGGGGTGGCAACAGAAAGAGCTGCCTTCAACGCGTCTACTGCCTCCTCAACCTCTGCAACAAGGGCAGACAGCAGGGCATACAACGCAAGTCCCAAAGCGCCCACTTGTTTTGACTGATTGCTGTCCGAGGCGTCAGAGACAGATCGGGACTCTTTAAACCGACAAAAGGCTTTTTGCATATCTTTTTTCAACGCCCTTCCCTCTGCAGACTCACCAAACAGGCAGAACAATGCCAAATGACAATCCATCAGGTCTTTCTCCGATTGGGGTAGACGAGCAAATCTCTCCTCCATCCCTTCCCTCTGCCCATCTTTGTTCCCCTTCCCTTCGCTCATTGATGTCCATTCTGTACAGAAAATCTCATTTGCCTCGAGACTGTTAGTGACACTCCATTGGAGTGCACCCAGCCGCAAAAGTGCACGGCTACGCACTCCTGGAGACGCCTTTGTCAAGGCTTCCTTCTTTCCGGAGAACGCTCTGAGGGCCTCTTCTGGGTCTGTGCACCCGTCCGACGTGAGCATTACCAGTCGGAGGTTCACATCCGGATCGTCTGGGCGAATCTTTCTCAGCTCTGTGAAGATTGCCTTAGCTTCCTCGGGATGGCCAAGGAAGTCATGAAGCAAAATTCCTTGACCGTGCAGGGCTTTGGCACTCTCCATATCTGGGAGCAGTCTCCGCCCCTCTGCTGTCTGCAGAGCTTCTTTGTAGTGGTCGTTCACGCACTTAGCGCAAAAGACAACCCCCTCACGGTGTGCAAGGGCATGTAACATCATACCAATGCGCAGGTGGAGTCGGGCTACAGAGACCTCTCCTCCCTGGTCCCGCATTCCCACTCCGCTCCGGCTACTGCTGCTCTGGTCGCCTGTGTCATGGGGCCATGCTAGAGCTTCAGCGTACAAACGTGCAACCTCGTCTTCACATTTCCGGGGCCCCTCTGAGGCCTCTAGCGCCTCTCCTAGTCCGAAAACCAAATCAAACCTGCGGAGAGGCAGAGCTGCCCTGTAGTGTTCTACTGCCTCTGCGGCCCTGCCCAGCTTTCTGTGTTTGACTCTGGCGAGTTCTGCATGCGCAACCAGGGGACTCGGAAAGCCTGTCTCTAGACTCAAGCGGAGATGCTCAGATGCAAGGATGTCAGAGGGCTTTCTTCCCTCATCCTCCAGCAAACCTCCAATGTGAAAGTGGGCACATGCAGTCTGCACGTCTTGGGTGGGTGCGGGGGGGGCTCCAACAAGGGCAGATGCGAATCTCTCTCTTGCAGTCTCCCTGTCCTTTCGGTGGAATTTCTTGATGAGACCCAAACGGAAGTGACACCTTCTGAAGAGCTCAGAGCCCCTGACGAGATGGTCATCACCGCTGACAGCATTCTCTAGATGGAATTCTGCCTGGTCAACATCTTGCGATCTGTCATCAATCCTGTCAGGGTCAAAATGCAAACAACCAAGGAGAGCGTGCAGCTCCCCAAACAACACGGGGTGCTTCAAAGGGTCCACACTCTGCACGCACATCTGCGCGCTCTCTACTGCCTCTGTAGGGACCCCCCCCTCTCGTCCGAGACGGAATCGGAAGTGCCACAAGGCTGCGACAGCTGACAATTGGTCTGTGACTCTGAATTCCTTTGCCTTCAGGAAGAAATCTAGGGACTGCAAAACATGGGGCGGTGGTTGTCTCTCTTTTTTCCCCTCAATCCCACAAGCCAGCACTGCTGCAAGTGCCCTAGGTCTTTGCTCTTCGGTTGGGGCACTTTTTACACTCTCCTCTGCCTCCCTCTTTGCATCCGATTCTAACCCCATTCCCCACAATGATTCTGCAAGCAGCAGGTGGAATCTCCACACGTCCTCTCTCTGATCTTCCTGCGGGTTGGTCCCGGAAGGCAAATTTTGCATCTCCACAAGTGCTTCTTTGCACAATTCTTCTACTGTTTTGTATTCCTGCAGCACGAGGAAGGCGGAAGCAATTCTGAGTTTCAAAGGGAGAAAGTTGCTGAGCCCTGCCGAGCTTCCTTCTCCGCCTTTCTGTGCAGCCTCTGCCTGCCTGAGGACAGCTAACGCCTCAGACACGCTCTGAAAATCCCCCTTTTCTAGCAACACATCCTCCAATCCCTCCATGGCCCCGGCATGGGTGGGTTCCAATGCCAGGGCCCCTCTGAAACTTGCCGCCGCCTTGTCGAGGGACACGTTGCCGCACGCTAGGGTCCCTGCAGTGAAGAACAACTCGGCAGCTGCAGTGGAACTGCGCCGTCTCCTGCTTGTACCCCCTTTTTCCGTTTCTATCTGCCCCTTTCCTGTCTTCCCAAAGGTCGCTGTGCCTTCTCTTCTTTCTGGCAATTTCGGTGAACTCTGACTTGACAGAGTCCCTGTCGCAGCTGCAAGTGCAGCCGCCCTCTCGAGGAGACGTGTGGCCTCCTCAACTTCCTTCTCCCCCCCTATTTTGGCCTGCAGGAATGTCGCTGCTTCAACGAGTACGCTCTGCTCATCTTCAGGCTTGCAGAGACTGACGGCCTTTCGATAGCAGGCAGCGGTCTCTTCTAGATCCCCCCCGCTCTTCTCAAGGGCTTGTGCGAACAAAAACTGCAATTTTCCGTTCTCTGGATCTGAATTCACTGCAACACGCAGATTCTTTGCGGCTCGGGTTGCGTCTCCCCTCTGTAATTGAAGTTTCCCAACTGTTCGTGCCAACTCAACAGTTGTGTCTGCAGCCCCCCCCTTTCCCATTCTATACAGATGCGAGGCGGTGGCCATCGCCTGAGGGTCGTCTCCCTTGAAATCCGCTAGCAACAGTCCCATTCCCTCAGTCGCCTTCAACCCATTTTCTCTGGATTCTGCCCTCATAGCTCTCTCAAAGAGCTTCTCTGCATCCTTCCACTCTGAGGGGTACAGACGGTGCAGGAGGGATGCTAGAGAACAGAGGACAGAAAAGGAAGAAGGGTCTATATACTTGGCTCTCTCCAGACAAGCGCGTGCTTGCGCTACCTCTTCCATCCCTTCCCCCTCTTCGACTCTTTTCATTAACAATTCCCCGAGCGCTGTGAGGGCCTCTACTGAATCGGGATCTGACTCTACTGCCTTTCTCAGGTGAAAAAGAGCATTCTCCATCCGCCCCAATTCACTCAGAGCCCGACCGAGCACAAGGTGAACCCCAAAGGCCCTCTCCCTTCCGTCTTCCTCAATTCCGTGTTGCAGCAAAAGCATTGCCGCCTGCATCGCATTCTCCTTCTCCATCTCGATTTCTGCCAGCTTCAAGGCAGCAACTGCAAAAAAACGGTCCCTTGCCAGGGCCCCCTGAAGGGCGGTGTGTGCCCTTGCCGGGGTCCCTGTGGGGCTCTCGGACTCGTGTCGTGCCGTGTGGAAGAGCACAAGAGCAATCAGTTTCTGTCGGAGGTCTGCATCGGGAAAGCTCTGAGGGTCTCTGAGGAGAATCTTGAGAGCGGAGCCAAAAGGCCCACTATCTGCCAGAGCCGCAACCGGACTTCCCCCCTCTAAGTCTTTGAAGGACGGGCTTCTGTGCCCCTCTGCTTCTTTGAGGGCATCCGAGGAGGGCCCCGGCAAGGGCCCCCTTCCCTTTCCCTTCTCGATGAGGGCCCCCACCTCCACGACACGCAAAGTTTGGGGATCTGAGGCCTCTTCGGTGGACAGACTGAGCACACCGAGAACTTGGATCTGCACACACACACGGACACACACACACACACACACACACACACACACACACAGAGAGAGAGAGAGAGAGAGAGAAACCACGTGGAGGCCTGATTTATAGGAAACGCGTGAGCCTGATTCCCTAATCTCCTTCAGAAAACTGAAGACGGTATTGAAGAAAGAAGAATCTGTGTCGAGACAAGTCATGCCAATCCTCGCACACATGCGTGATTGTCTTACTCTATATATATCTGCAGCTGGCGACCGTATAGACGGTCGACACGATCGGGAATTTAAAAGCACTGACTGACCCCCTGACATCCAGAGCATCGTGAAGTTCCTGAGCAGTGGTGTGGGAGAGGGAGCGTGAGGCTCTTGCGTCTTCCCCCGATGGCATTCTCCCTCTGCTGTTCCGTCTCCATGCTTCCCAGGGCAGTCCTTGGGTCAGGAAGGGCGACTGTCAGACGATGGGCAGAGTCTGCGTTTTCGTGCACACTGCCCGTATTGCAGGCCACGAGGAGTGCACACGGAAGACCTGTAGACAGAAGGGCTTTGCCTAGAGAGGGATCTAAAAGTTCGAGTGCTTTTGCTCGCCAGCCAGTGGCAGGCCAACCCAAAGACACGGGGGACAAGGCCGAGGCGAGGAAATGGTGCCCGTCCTTTGTGAGGTGCAAGAGGACCCCTGCCTTTCCATCCTTGTCTTCCTTGATACTGCCCAAGTCTGCATACAACCAGACGAGACGCCTCCCCCCTCCATGCGTCCTCTTTTCCTTCTCTTCGATGTACACGATTTGCTGGAGAAGATGGCAGAGGCGCGTGGAATCTTCACTATTTTGAGCCCCTCTAGACTGCGAGGCGAGCTGAATTTCTTGACGTACTGTGGCCGCATCCACCTCAAGCCAGGCTTCCGGGAGCGCCGATGCAGAGGAGGAGGACACAGAGCTCCTTCGAGTTGACGCTCCACACCCCATATTGAAGCAACAGATCAGGCCTTCAAAAGGACAACCAGTAGACTGGTAGTTCTGGAAAGTGTATGCTATTCATGTACCATTAATTGCTCCAAGATGTTTCTTGCGCGGAGAAGTGCATGGATCAAAGTGTCAGATCACGATGGGATCGAATTGATTGCATGCATGAATGCATGCACATGCATGCATGCATGGATCGCAGTCCGCGCGATCGAAGAATTAATTAGTGAGAAGAAAAATGCATGCACGCGCGTTTTTTCGCTCGCGCGAAGAAACGCGCGCGCAAGCGTCGCACGCGTACACAAACACTTTTCGTGTGTCACCGACCAACTGCAATATTAATAACAGTCTCGCGCTCGACTACCTCCGGCCGATTGAGCTGGCTTCTTAGGGGCCATCCTGTATATAGCGTTCGACATTGTTCGGCGATCATCATTATTGCAGCAACTACTTTGGAAGAGGAAGTCTTGTGCCAAACGGGTTTTTTTCATAAAAAGCCGTTGAAGTGGAATCCCTTTTGTAAAGCGAACTAACGAGACGGGGACTACAAACCAGACTGAGCGGGTAGATCTCTTCTCGCGCTTGTCTGCTTGTGCCTGCGGTTCTACTCGAATTCGTCTGATACTTCCTTGACTGAAAGAGATGCAAGCACAAGACCCCGAGGTCCAGCCTCAAGGAGATGCTGTGATTGATGCCGAAGCTGCAGACGAGTCTGGCGTCTCCGGCCAGTTCGCTCTAGAGGGGGCCGAGCCTTTGCCTGAAGAATCCCTTGATCAAGAGCAGGAGGGAGGGGGATTGGGAGATTCGCCCCCAGTTGTGGCCAACAGAAAGTCCAGTGACTCCCATGAGATCTTTGAGATTCGTGACTTCACCACTGCGTCGTCTTTTGAGAGATTGTCACGACACGTGGAGTTGATAGTGAAGAAGTGGAATATCCCGTCAATCAGAGAGCAGAGGGCAGCAGCGCCATCGTCCGAGGCAATCACCCTGTCTGAAGTCTTTGACCACACAAGTTCGTATAAATACCGATTGACTTACTGGTCAGGCCCCCTCTCCGCCTCCACCGAAACTCACCTGGCCTCACGTGCTGGGGCAGCGGGCTCGCCTGCCGTCTCCCGCTCTTTATCCGTTTGTCTGAAGGCCCACCAGACGGAGGATTTCCCTTTCCGCTGTCGGAGAGTATCACGATATTTCGGTGTTAATGAGCACCTGCAGCTAGAGGTCGTGTGGGGAACCCCCCCTCAGGAGACGCTTGTTATTGATGTGGACATTGGGAACACAATTTTGAGTGCGTTGACTTTGGCTGCCGGGGCCTTGGGCCTCCGCATGCCTTGCTTTGTGACTCTGAGGGGCACTCCTGATTGGCATTTTGTTGGGCAGTGGGCGTTCTTCGACTGTGGGGGGGGGAAGGGGAGGGAAGCTGTAGAGTCGCGTTCTGTTATTGCCACCCCTTTTGTAGTGAACTACAGCCTCGAAGTCGATTTGAGCGGGAGACATCCGGCGTGTTCCGGGGCCCTCTCGGAGCTTGCCGACTTGTTCGCATGCAGGCTGGGCCTACCTTCTAGTTCTCTGTTTCTCAGCCACCCAGGCATAGAACTGATGACCTCTGTGCGGTTCACATTTTCCGCAGAGGTGTTTGCGCCCATTCCCTCTGGGCTGTATGGAGAGACCGAAGAGGACAGCGGGGGGGTTGAGGGGGGGGAGGATGAAGATGCCCTCGTGTTTGACACCCCGGAGCCTCTAGACACGCTCCACCTGAGGGTGAAGTGGCCCGAATTCCGTCATGGCACGTTCGTAGACACTTCCCTCATGTCCGAATTGAAAAGCGACGACGCTCCTGTGTGGGAGCTTTCCGCCCTCCAAAAAACACGGCCATTGCTTCTTTTGAAAACCCGCCTTGCGCGTCTGGCTTCTCTTGCAATCGGGGCAAGGGGGGAGGAGAGACCTCTGTTGGACTTCCTGCCTGCCTCTAGCGCCCCCCCCTCTGCACAGAAGTCTCGGAAGGGGGCCACAACCCTAGAGACTGTGGGAAAGACAATTGCAGACAGCCTGGAGGGGGTGATGCTTCCCTCACAACACCGAATCACAGCCATGGTGGCTGACTGCTTCTCGGAAGACCGCAAAGAACCCCCCTTTTCTCTCTTCACCCCGACCCCCCACAGAACAGCCCCACCCAACAGTAAAGAAGACAAAGGAGCACCATCTAAGTCCCCTTCTTCCTCGTCTGCCTCTTCCGACTCATTCAACCCCGAGGCTCTGGTGTGTCGTTTGTCGTCCTTCATGCCCGCATCCCCCCCCCTCTCTTTCCTCTCAGACCTGGCTATCCACGTAGCAGAACTAGGGTCCCAAAAAGCGGCCTCCATGCTCTGGGATGCCCTCGTGAGAGAGATCAGGTTCATGTGCGAGGCCGCAGCCCCCTTGCCCCGTGTGGGCCCAACCCCTGAGGGCCCCCTCCACGGCCCCCCAGGATCTTTCAGGGCCCCGGCATGCCTCACCTTCTGCCCTCTCCACCAACGGTTGATGAAGGCCAACGCCGCCATCGCCCAGAAGCGCATCGACTCAGGTGCCGTGCTCTCGGTGGAGGATCCTGTGGCCACTGCTGCCGGTTTCGTGCCCCCTGTGCTGAGCGTGTATCCTCCCGTGACGTCAGAAGAGGCACCCCTGGAGGCTGAGCGTCGAGAGACGTTGAAGAGAGAGAGGCCCCAAGAATGGGAGAAGGAACGGAACAGACCGCTCGTGTCAGTCAGTCAGTAGGTTCCTTCTCTCTTGCTTGACTTCTTGCCTGCCGGCCGATTGGACCCCTTTCTCTTTTGAAGCTTTTATTAATAAATCTGCGGCTGGCTGCACCACGGCTCCGTTCTGCGCTGTTCTCTGAAGCCTGCCCCTTTCGCCGTTGCGCCTTTCACTTTTTGTCGCCATTTGCGAAAGGTAATCGAGATAGAAACAAGGACTGTTCGTCTCTGACGTACTGCCTTCAACCATCGCTGTATGACGTGCCTGCAGGACAGAAATGAGAGACTTCAGACGTGCGAATCCGGGTAAGTGCCTTGCCGAATTTATTCAATGGAGGGGTCGTCGTCTCGGCATGTGGGGGCTGAGTCCGGAAGGGGGGGATCCTCGGGGGGGCACGCCTGCAGAGCTTCTGGCTGCTGACTCTGGGGAGCGTGTGAGGTGGGAGGGGCTGTGGAGGGCGGCTGAGACTGCAGTCTCCTCAGCCCTTCGCAGAGCTGCCTCCTCCTCAGGTAATGGGGACTCTTCCTCTTCTTCTGTGATGCCCGCCTTGTTTGACCCTGAGGCTGCAGCTGAGCTTGCACTGCATCAGCTGGAGAGCGTCCCGGCTGGCGCGTTCTTCTCTCAGCTGTTTGACTGTGCGCTGCTAGACGCTGTGTTTGCTCTGGTGAACTCTCCCGTGACCCGCAGTTTGGAGTCACTACAGCAGGCAGCGGGGGTTGCGGTGGACAGGATGGTGAGCGTGGCAGAGGCTGCTTCTCGAGACGGGAGGGGGGCGGGGGACGTGAGCTCGAAGGCCCAGCAGTTTCTGTTCAGAAGGGAGGCAGAAGACATCGTGGAGGCGGTGGCGGCACTGGAGAGACTGGTCTCCACAGCCGTCTCGTTAGACGCGAAGTTTCCCTCACAGGTTCGTTTTTGGATTGGAACAGCGAGTCTTACAAGCAGTCGACTGACCGTCTAGCTGGTCCATTTTCCTTTTTTGTCGCCGCTCTTTGGAGACACATGATGCACGTTCCCTCGTTGGTTGGTTGGTTGGTTGGTTGGTTGGTTGGTTGGGAGAGAAGCGTTAGGGAATTGGTTAGTGGATACATTGGAGGAGATGGAACTCCAATGCTGGCCTTCTATCTATCTTTCCTTCTTTTTTTCTGGATTTTCTAGAAGAGAAAACACCTTCTGACAGTTAGAGGACAACGAGAGAAGTCTTGCAAGAGTTGCAAATGGCTTTGTTACACGTCTTCGTCAGGGCCTTTCTTTGCCCTTCCTTTGCTTTCCCCCTATGAGATAGGATAGTTGCCTTGCTGTTCGACCTCAAGCATGCGTGCGTGCATTTATTTTCTTTCTGCTGCAGACGGCCCTGATATCGGCCCTGTTGGAGTCCTCCGTTTATGTTCTGGTGTCAGAGGTCAGTCAGTGCACGCATGCTGGAGGGAAATTAATGGCCGGAAGGAGGGGGTCGATCCGGGAAGGGATCGAGGCACTGCATGTGGGTGCTCGGTCGGTCGGTGAAGGCACACCACATGCAGGACGCGTTTGCTGCCATGCAACCACGGGAGGGAGAAGTGAAGAAGAAGAAAAGATGCGTCAGAAGATATTCAACATTCATGGATTCTCCATGTGTCTGAACGTTCTGAGCGAGCGAGCGAGCTGACTTTCTTCATTTTTCGATATGCATGTTGGATTTGAGAGCCAGTTAGGACAAAAATGGGCCTCTTCCTTCCGTCAGGAAAATGTGTATCTGTCAAGATGGACAGTCTGTGGACAGAAGCGGTCCAGCAACAAGTCTGTAAAGTGCTGCGAGTTCACTTCAGGATCGTTTTCATGTGCTGTTTGTGATGTGATGTGATGTGAGTGCAGGAAGAGAAGGCCCTAGCTTCCCAAATCATGCACGCATCTGCCGAGGCCTGGGGGTCTGCAGGGGCGGGGGTGCCTCGTCCCTTGATGAGGAGGTGCGTGGGGTTTCTTGTTTCCTTCTTCTGTGCATGTTTCTCTTTCTTTCTGGTGGGTGAACGTCCATGCATGTTTCTGTACTCAGTTGCTCGCTCCTTCCTGCAGAATTTGGGTGCTTTCTCTTTTTTCCTGGACTGATCCGTCTATCTATTTGTGAGTGGGCTCCGCAGTTCCTCCGTCCATACTTCTCTTGTCCTGTGGGCTGTTTCTCAAGGGTCTGTTCTTTCTTGTGCCGTCCCGTAATCACAACCTCTTCTCCACACGTGTATGTCAACACATGCGCGCACGCACTCATGCAGAGGCAGTGGGAGTTCCCCGAAGAGGCAGGCCCTCCCCTGGCCCCCCGTCCAGAAAGAGTACCTCTTCAAGCTGTTGCCTAGACAGAGGACCCAGGTGGGGGGAGGGACAAGGTCTGCAAGTGCAAAGGAGGGGCAAGGAAGAGGGTCCGAAAGGGGAGGGCGTTTGAGCTTGGGACCATCTGACTGGGAGTCTTCGCGACAGGGGGAGGAAGAGGCCGAAGGAGGCTATGCGTTGGGATCTGTTCTTCGGATGCCCCAAAGAATGTATGTGTCCCAGAGAGAAAGCGAAACCAGAGTTGCCTATGCTATGGCAGAACTGTTTTTTTGATGGAAATATCTAATCATTAGGATTATCATACGTCATTGCCATCGGCATTTGGGCTACACATGCAGATATGTTGAAAAAACTTGAATTTCTAGCTAGATTTCAAGTGAAATTTTATCTATGGGAATTTAATTTCTTGTTTTTTATTGAAAATGAAAACTGCGTTTTCATGGAGCTTTTTGAATATTTAGAAAGAAACAATAAGGTGTACCATGTTTTTAAAGTTCAAACCACACCGTACCACATCGAATATAACTGGATAGCTTATTTGGTTTTCGAAAATTCATTTAAAACTGTTTTTCGCGCTTATTTTTCTAATCTGACACACTCCATTCAAATCTAAGTTCAAATAGTTTAGAAATAATTATTATGTCCAAAAATTTACGAAAGATATTAGAAAACGAAATCATTTTTAAACCTAGAAGCACTCGATTAAGTACGATCAATAATGATCAATTAAGTACAATTAAATCTTCTTTAGTCTTTTGAAATGCCCTCTCATCAGACTGCATCACTGCATTATAGTGGATGATACTGTGGATCAGTGTTTTAATCGGAGATTTACATACATCCACGCTGATCCACGCGCTACCACGCGCCACCACATCAACTCCTAGCTCATGCAACTCTTTGTAAGTTCCTTTCAGCTATACGCTTTCCGCTGTAAGTTGAGGTTTCTGCGCTAAATTCCCTAGCTTGCATCTGCAGCTTTGCGGGCCCTCCGGGACGGGGCAAATCGGGGCAATGCGGGGCCCCGCGTGTTTCCCCAATTTGCCCCGCGTGTGTCAAAAGTGTTGCACGCGAATTTGCACGCATATGTTAATACAAAGAATCAACGTGCATGCATGTAGTCAAAATATGATTCAATCTGATATCAATCTGACTTTGCCCCTGCCGTCCGGTCCGACGGTCTGGAGTGAGCTCTGGAATCAGATCGCAAGCCGCTTGAAACGGAAAGCCAACTGTAAAGCCGAACACATGCCCATGAGTCATGCTCTGTGTTGGAAAGCGCAGAAATGGCTTTCACGAAACTTTCAAAGCCACATCGATATATTAATATATATATGCTCGATCGGCCTTACAATTTCCGATGTGCAACAGATCGGAGTGCCCGTCTACAAGTCGGTTCCTCTCTTCTGCTGCTTCTATCTGTATTTGGAAGCTTTCTTCTCTCTCTTTTGCGTTCGCTCTCTTCGAGAAAGACGCTGCTCGTGTGAGCCCCGGGAAGGGCATTTACAGGATTTCGTCTGTCAGGCCGGATCTTTTACAGTGCCTTGCAGAGACGTGCGACAGACAGACCTAGTTCCACGCCTGATGCAAGCACGTCGGCAAGCTCTGGGGCGGTACAATATAAAAGCTCTCTCAGGTAAGTGGACAACGGTGTCTGCAAAGACCTGCGAGTGAGTACTTCTAAGCACTTAGCATTCTCGTCCCGCCCCGCCGTCCGTGCTTTCACACGCTTTCCCTGGGTGTTTTCCAAATTCATGGTAGACATCAGTGCTGACAATTTTTCTTGCACATTGCTTGTCGTGTCATCTTCGTACGGATGAGCCAGTCTTTCAGGGCGTCGTGGTGAGTGGCATCCCAATACTTTCATTAAAGCGCATGGACATGCACAAAAAAAATGAATTTTCTTCATATTTCCAGAGACGTCTTCGGAGTGAAGAGAGGAAGACTGGGGAGCACGATGGCCAACAACATCCGCAGTACGGTGAGTCTTGAAAGGTGCGAAATCAGAGAGCTCTCAATTGGATTTTGAGGAATCCAGACAAACACATCCTCAGTGACAGGGACTGCCAGAGACATAAACACGTGTACGTCGGTGTACGTGCCTTCATCCATACCACAACACCGCAGTCTGAGACAATGTCAGAGAGACCCTTCATCCAAAATCGCTTTCCTTCATCTTCTCCTAAACCGAGACCCCAGACATCCGAACTAAGTGATCCCTCACCCCCCCCCATATCCTTCTATCCCCGCCCCTTCCACGCACACACTTTATTCATTCCTCACAGCCTCCGATCCCTCGGTTTTCTTTATTTTTTGCGTAACATATTTTCTTCTACGTATTCCAGTCAGCATTCCAGTCAAACTCACAGATGACAAGACAAATGAACGCATATCCAAATCCCTGTCCCCAATATTCTGCAGCTCTTCTCCACTAGAATTTACGACGATGACTTTTCCCAGGGGGGTCTCGACAGAATGGCTTTTGTCTTCTGCCTGCCCATTCTGTCACTACCAAAGCCGCAATACAGGGACCTCGGGCTTCTTGGAGTTGCGATGAGGGAAGGAGGAAATGATCGACAGAGTCGAGAAACTCCTGAGCGACTTTAAGGAGTTCGAGGCCCTGGAGGAGCAAGAGTCGCTTTTGCTGTTGACGAGGTACGGGGCAGAGGCTAGGGCAGAGGGGGCAGCACGACGGAAGCACTGGGAGAAGTTGAGGCAGCGTGCGGTAGACTTTTGGACGGACTTCTTCCGTCCATTCTACACCTTCCAAGACCAAGCAACGGCAGCAACAGCAATCATGGGTGCCATTCAACGCCGAAACACGGCATGCTGCTGGCCTCGTCTCTCTTCTTTGATGCGTCCGGGACAGTGTAGGCAGTAGAGAACCACATCCTAGACTGGGGAAGCGGGAATTGGCCATCTATCTAGGCAGTGTCCCAGCAGTGGGTGGAAGACCAGAGAGAAGTGTTCGTCGACTAGTCACTGTGGGACCCTACCAACACAGTGGGTCTTAATCAGACTAGCTTGGTTTGAAGGATCGCTCGGGAGGGACCTCCTCCAGATTGTCCTGGGCTCTGTCTTCGCAGATGGCAGATTCACAACGCAAAGCTACTGTAACAAGCCCATCACAAACAACTGTTGGGATGCGATCGTGGTTGGAGCCGTCGCTCTCGGAGTCCCCGAACATGTTGCGAGGATTTCTGACAGCGTGGAGCTACTGGCCCAGCTTTTTGGCAGAGGAAAAGAGGAGCAAGATACAGAGAAGGCGCACCCTTTAAATGTAGAGGTGTAGGCTGGACCGCAGGTCTTTTGGATATGTTTTCAATAAAGCACACAATTCCACTTGCACGGCACTCCATGACTCCGGCTGTTAGGGAAGTGGTGCTCTCTTCCCTGTATGAGACGGGGGTCTCTAGGTTGGGGAAATAGGTCCTCAGTCTCGGGGAGGACGTGTTGGAGGAGGCCCTCTCCAACGCCGCCAGGGAGGCGATCGAAGTCGCCCGCCACTGGCGGACTCTTCGATCGCTTCGATGCCCCCCCGGAACCCCGCCAAGGAGGCCGCGGATCTGGTTGCTTCAACCTGTATCCCTTAGGACGCAGAAGACTTCCTCGTTTCGGCCCAGAAGATATTAAAGTCATGAAGGTAAGTGGATATAGTGGCTCAAGGGATCTCAAGGGACTTTGTAGACTTCCGTTTATTCTGTCGCCCACTTAACCCCTCTAGCTTGTCATCTCCTTGTTTGATGAGTTGGCTCTTTCTTTTCCTGCCCGGCCTTTCCCCGTGTTGCTTAGCCTTTTCAAAAAACGCCGTAGACTCATGCAACATGGTGACCCTCCACAATTTGAAGTTTGATTGTGGAAAGAGACACCAGATTAGCAAGCTTTGTCTTTGTTCATATTCGAAATCTGACTCCAACGTTCGACAGTGGCTCTCGATGTAAGCGTGCACATATACGCATACACACATACACACACACACACACACACACACACACACAGAGAAAGAGAGAGAGAGAGAGAGAGAAAGAGAGAGAGAGACTCGGTCTGAGATCGAACAAAACAATGACCGCGCTCATTTCTATCCTCATTGCCTTCTTGCAGCTGTTGATAGACATCTTCGTCAGTTTTGTTTTCATTCTTACCACGCTGTGGCTGCTACATCGCATCAAGAACCTATATTGAGGGAAGCAGTGGCCTTTCAAGCGCGGGGTGGGACGTCCGGTGCAAGACTTCGGAATCGATAACCTTATCTTGCCCAAGAATGGGGTAAAGACTGGTATACAGGTGAGGACACTCCTCTCTTTCGCCTTTATCCACGAGAACGTGATAAGCGACAACTGGTAGAACCCCCTCCTGTTCCTGGCATGTTTGGCACCGAAGCACGGCATGCTGCTGGCCTCGTCTCTCTTCTTTGATGCATTCGGGACAGTGTGGGCAGTGAAGAGCCACTTTCTAAACTGGGGGAGCAGATAATTGCCGTCTGTCCAGGCAGTGTCCGCTGAGTGGGTGGAAGACCTGAGAGAAATGTTCGTCGACCAGTCACTGTGGGACCCTACCAACACAGTGGGTCTAGCTTGGTTTAAAGGATCGCCACACACACACACACATACACACACACATACACACACACACACACACATACACAGAAAGAGAGAGAGAGAAAAAGAGAGAGAGAGAGAGAGAGAGAGAGAGAGGGAGAGAGAGAGAGAGAGAAGAGAGAGAGAAAGGAGAGAGAAAGAGAGAGAGAGAGAGAGAGAGAGAGAGAGAGAGAAAGAGAGAGAGAGAGAAGAGCCTGTGACAGACAGGGCTATGCACGCATGCACGCACTTTTTTTTTTTGTCTTGCTTGCTTGCTGCTAGGCTTACTGTTGCCCGTCGGCATCTCGGTCTCTCTGTCTGATGCTCACAGAACGTAATCAGGAAACTTCTGGAAGCCACTCGGGTCTGTCTGTTTTGCGTCTGTGTATTCTTTTCCCTACCTCTACATTTTAGTTGTGCTGTTGCCGTTACAATGCATGCAGGAAGCAATCCTAGGAAGAGCCCCGGTCAGTCATCTCATTTGTTTTACTTTCTCTCTAAGATCCCTCTTGGTTCTTTTTTGACCCTCTTTGGAGGTTTTGGAGCTTTGGTTTTCTTGACTGATCGTGCCCACATTTTTTTTTTACTCCACTTTTGTTTGTTTTCATTCTTCTACCTTTGTTTTCGAGCTCACAGAAGTTTGTAGACCCTTTTTAGCGCGTGTCTGCTGACATTTGTGCCTTTGATGGAATCGACCCAGGGAATTGACACATACATGTCTGATGCTATTTTTCCATTCAAAATTGGGACGTACTGCTCTTCTCCACCGCGGGACTTACGTCTGTTTTTATTTATCTGCCCTGTTCTGTGGAATCTTAAGTGCAGCAGCCGCAGCAGAGCGGGAGAGAAGTTTCATTGGGACAGCCCAGGTCATCGCAGCGCCATGGAGAGCGAGATTTCCCTGGTCAGAAAAGGGAATTAAAGAGATCCTGATTGACTGTTTGCATTTCTGTTTCTCTCCCCCTCCATCCCCCTCCCTCTCAGCTCGACTAACTCTCTGATCATCAAGGTCAATCTCGTCTTCAGTCCCCGTCTCCCTTCATCACTTAAGTTGTAAGAAAAAAAAAAACAGGCAGACTGGTCTTTCCTTTCTCTGTCTCTTACACTCAATGTGCTTGCTCCACTCTCGTAGTCCACCATCTCTCCTTTGTGCGTTGCCTGCATGCTTTCTCTATTTCCCTCTGTTTGCCATTTGTCTCATTCCTTTGCTGTCCGATGAGTATAAAAGCGAAGGAAGAGAAAAAGAGTGCAAAACCAGAGGTTATAAAGATAGGCCAAGAAGATAAGCGGGACCGGTATTATGAGTGACAGCGTCTTCTTCCCTCTTGGTGCTCCTCAATTGGGCTAGCACACAGTTTTCCTACGTTTTCCTGGTTTTTTTTCTCTTCGTTGTTGCATTACACCGAAAGAGACAGAAAGAAAGTGACTGCCTGGACTTCTTAGGTCCTTTCATTTTCTTTTCACGGATGTGTAGTGCATGCTAGCAGTTCATGATGTCATTTCTTTTACTTCCGCTCAATTACATCCTCACTTTATCCTTCAGATAAAGTGGAACGTCCAACAAAGACCCAGAGCTTGAGGGGAGAAGCTCTGGCCGCCGCTCTGCAGTACAACAAGCGGCTGGCCAGCCTAAGGGCTCCTCCCCGGGGCTCTGATGTAAGTACCTCCCCTCCTCCAACTCAAACCCAGACACAGGGTGCCAACGGATTTGCCCCCCCTCCTCCAACTCAGACCCAGACACAGGGTGCCAACGGATTTGCCCCCCCTCCTCCAACTCAGACCCAGACACAGGGTGCCAACGGATTTGCCCCCCCTCCTCCAACTCAGACCCAGACACAGGGTGCCAACGGATTTGCCCCCCCTCCTCCAACTCAGACCCAGACACAGGGTGCCAACGGATTTGCCCCCCC
>JAHBMJ010002538.1:2960-40002 GCA_018398765.1 Chromera velia | reverse complement strand
CCCCCCTGATACAGACACAGGGAGCCAACGCATTTGCCCCCCTCTCTTTGACACAGACCTAGAGTGCCAACAGATTTGCCTCCCCGCCCTAGTCCTTCAATCGTAGCTCCTTGTTGGACGTTGACAATGAGTATGTAACTGAAGAAGAAGAAGAAGACGTGTATGGCATTGTTCGAATGCTGGGCCCATTTACAAGAGCGGAGTACCGAGAAGTAACCACCCCAACACTGCCAGCAAGAATCTGGTATGAATTTGAAAGAGACGATTGGGGGGAGCTGCAACTTGCTCGAAAACGTTGAAGGTCGGGGGAACGAGAGAAAAGAAAAGATCGAAAGAGGGAAAACTTTGGAGCGCAGAATAGGCACAATCGCAACTCATTATGTTTTAACTTTTAGAATGATAGTATAATATATAATATAAGTAGGCAGCTCCCTAAAATTAAACCTAGCTGGGCACTTCAGACCTACTCTGTTCCTCTACAAAAATACGTACTAGACTTTTATGAAACTTTCAGAGACTATACAAGCAGTAATTACTTGAAAATTAATACAGTTTAAAGCTTCTAAAACGTTTAAAAACATATTAAGTAGAACGCTACTAGTAAAACTATATATATAGGTAACTTTATTTTAACCCCAAATATTGTGTGCTAGGTTGTGTGCCGCTGTGATGTCGTATAGTGCGTCCTGCATCGTCCTATACAGTGGTTCCGGCATGCCCCAGCAAGGTATCTCGCTCACGCATGTACGGATGCGGGGGCTATGCATGGTTGGATCAACCCTGAACGGCAAAAGAATTGCTTCTGTTTACTTATGTTTACTCTTTACTCAGATCGATCCACACTGGTTGAAACCTCATTTTTCTCTAGGCATCGGTAGGCATCGGCTATTTACTAGGTTATTTTAAAAAAAAATAAACGATTTGAGCATATATTTTTTTTCTTTTCTTTTATTTTTTTTACTTTTTAACCCTGAACAACACTTAACAATAGTTGTGGTACACACAAACATAGCACGCGTGATAACTGTACTTATACAACCTGTAGTATACACCACTTGCACAACAGTTGTTTGACTGGAAAAAAAAAAATTTTGAGGGATTTTTTTTTTTTTCCGAAGCCTAGCCTTCTCTAAGTTCTCTTCTAGCAGAATCTAGCCCTATCTGACAGTGCTTGGACTGAATACGGCCGATGTATTTTGAAGGCCTAGTGTGGAACCCATCAATCAATCAATCTAATGTACGTACTAAGTACTGCACGGCCTAGATGATCGATGATAATTGATTAGGATAAATTCCCCTCTGGATAATAAGAAACGGCATGCATGCATACACCTGCGTCGTAATCTAGGTCGTAATGCTAGTTGTAATGTACCGGACCATGCAGGACGGACCTTGCAGTTTTAGAAAAAGTCCATTCACTCACGAAGATCTGGACGAAGATTTACCATACTAAGCAATAGCGGCTAGCAGCATCACATCCTAGATCACATCATCTCTACATGTTTCATCATCCTTCCCCATCTCCATCTGTCTGTATAGCGCAACGAAAGGGCGGAGAACAAACGCACGAGATCGATGCCAGACAGACAGCAGATCGATGTCTCTATTTGCCAGCACGCTGCAGGCAGCGCTCAACTCCGCAGCTAGTCACGCGGCTTCACGCGGTGTCTTGAAAAGAGCCAAGGCACTTCTTCCCTTTCATTCAGGTCTCCTGACATCCACAGGATTCTATTTTTTACTGTGAAGGAAGGAAATGCAGGCACCCAGCGCGACTCGCTCTCCTTCAATCAGAAACCAAATTGAGACCGGGGAGAGGAACCACGAGAAAGGCAAGACCCCCTCTCCCTTCAACGTCCTTTCAAAGCCTCATGTCTGGCATGTCCCATTCTTACCACCTCAGCACGATCGGGAAAAAACGACATACTGCCAAGGCCTGCACAGAGAAAGGGAACTCCACAAACCTTCCCACCCCCCCCCCCCCCCCCCCCCCCCCCCCCCTCTATTCCCTCAGTAGGCACCCCTCCTCATGGGCCCATAAGCATCAGCGCCCCACTGCGGCTGCTGAGCGTACGCGACCTGTCCCGCCATGCCTGTCTGGTCCTGGGCGATGTAATAGGCAGACTGGGCTCCCATTGCGCCAGCACCGATTCCGCCCTGCGCACCACCGACGGCGTGTGTAGGGGCCTGCGCACCTCCCCGCCCTCCCCTGGGGGCTCCTGCTCCTCCCCTCCCGACTCCGTAGGCACCTCCGTTTTGCTGCTCGTAGCCTGAGTATTCGTCATTCAGGAAGAGGAGAGGGGAAAGAACGTCATTTTTACCATTACAGTCAGACCGCATTCTGCTATGATGAACGCTGCTCCAGGCCCCTTCATTGTTTTGTTGCTGCCGTGCAGTCATACCAGGGCAGAGGGTGAACAAGAAAAAAGAAATGCTCCGGGTTATTCCATTCCCGCTCCCAGAGGGTGATGAGTAAAAGCCCCCAGAGGAAAAAAAAGAGAAACAAATTTCCAAGGCTCCATAACTCCCCCATTCGCATCAAAACAGCCGAAGGAGCACATCCCCTCACTCACTCACTCACCTGCAGCCACGGGGGCGTAGGCAACGGGTGCGTATCCGACAGGAGCCATCTGGTAGTACCCACCTTGGGCTGCAGATTGATGCAAAGAGGGAGGAGGAGGGCAATAGGGAGGACGGCCATAGATATAGAGAAAAAGCAGCGGAAGCAATCTGCACAAAATGCGAACAGGGAGAAAGAAAAAAAAGGGGGTTCGAGGGAAAGAAGAAAAGAGAAAACAAAGCATTGCATGAGAAGATGGAAAACACACGAAAACACAGGGAGAAGCAAGTCGAACAAAAAGCGTTAGGGGAGAAGAGAGAGCAGGAAGGAAGAAATGAGAAGGAAGAGAGAGAGAAGCTGACCGACCAGGGTCGACAGGCACATAGCCCTGCATCGGCATGTGCCCCTGCTGATGCATCATGTACCCCCCTCGTCCCCCGCGGCCCCCTCTGCCTCCGGGAGGAAACCCATAGGGGGAAGGTCTGTCGAAACCCCCCCTGCCCCTGCCCTCCAGCCTGTTGGGTTCAGCCTTCTTGGCCTCGCACATTCGGCCCTTGATCTGGTGCACCCCAACAGCGGCCTGCGCAGCGTCGACACCTTCCATGACGACGAACGCGAAGCCTCTGGGTCGTCTGTCGATCTTGTCGAGCATGATGTGCACATCCTTCACGTTGCCGAAGACGCCGAAGACGCTCTTGAGATCGTCTGTGGACAGAGGGAGAAAAGGGGGGAGGGGGCAGAAGAGCAAGGAGGCGGGAAACGGGAAGGTCAGGCGATTCATACAGAAGAGAATGAATGAAGTGGAGACAGGCTCTGAGGGATGAAATGCTGATGCTAAACTAAAGGGCTCAACTGAAACGGCACACTCATGTCTGAAGTAGGCTCATTTGCTGCTGTGCTATCTGTCTTCAGTAACTTCATTTCTCTTGTTGCCCTTCATTTGTTCTTTTTTGTTTCATCCCTATCTGATCGTCTATCTGTCCGACCTTCTGTCACGTTCTCGGCTAATCCTCCGACAAAAAGTTTCTCTGGCTGCTCAATCGCGTCTGGCGGAATCTCCTGTCTGGCCTCATCTCTCGGCACTGCTCTCCTGATGTCAGCCTAAAGAGACAAGGCAAGAGAGACAAGCAGAAAGGAAGAAGGGAAGCCAGAAAAGGAAGGGAGACAGGAAGGAAGGAAGGAAGGAAGGAAGAAACGAAGGGAGGAAGGAAGAAAGGAAGGAAGGAAGAAACGAAGGGAGGAAGGAAGAAAGGAAGGAAGGAAGGGAGGAAGGAAGAAAGGAAGGAAGGAAGGAAGGAAGAGACAAAAAGAAAGGCAGAGAGGCACGAAAAGCAGAAAGATCAGACGGGGCGAGACAGATAGAAGAAGAAAGAGGAAGAGACAAACACGAGAGGGGCAGTTGTGAATCTGGGCTGGAAGTCTTCTCTCCCAAATCTGGCTCATGCTGCTGGCTTCACTCCTGCTGGCCTGCTGCTTCCGTTGCAGTTGCTGAGGCAGTCCTTTTCACTCTCACTGAGACTGCAGCCTTTCTGCAGCCAGTCTTTCAGCTTTTTCTGCAGGCACTCTGTCACAAAGCCTGTCTCTCTGCAGACAGGTCTTTGCTCAACCATGGACTACACTCGGCAGAAGACAATGCACCAAAATTCAAGAACGCGAGTGTCAAAAAGAGCTTCAGAGACAGCATCGCATCCAGAAAAAAAAAGAGACTCCAGACAAAAACACGGCGCCACAGTTTGTTTCTGAAGTGTACCAGTCACAAATGTACGAAAAGAACTGCACCAACAAGGAGAACCAGGGACAATGAACATTGTTTCAGGAGAGAAGAAGGACAAAAAGAAGAGAAACTGAACGAAGAGAAGAAACTCACGACCCGACCGATTCAAACACCCGGACGTTCCGCAAACCTACCGTGGCTCCATCAATTTTGTGCTGCGGCTGGTTCATCACCTGGTCCACTGACTGCTCCGATTGGAAGACGATAAACCCGAAGCCTCTGCTCTGTCCTGTTCTCTTGTCGATCACAACCACGCAGTCTTCCAAAGCTCCATACTGAGAGAAGTAGACAGTCAGAGTCTTCTCCGTTGTTGCGCTGGGGAGGTTGCCAACGAAGATCTTCCGGGGGTTTCTCTGTTGATCATCGAGGGTCTTCCTGTCCGCATAAGGCTTGGGAGTACCCTGGTAACCTTGAACAGCACCGTACATGGGAGCGCCTGAAGCGTACGGGTACATTCTGTTTGTTGTTGAAGGTGGGAAAGAAGACGAACAGAAACGCGTGGTTCTTCGAAGTATTCAGCAAAAGCAACGCACAAGAACACTCTTCACCAGACTAGAGAGCAATCAAGACGTCTTAATTCTTGCAGGGGTGGGTACTTTGTCCGTCAGCCCTGTTAGCGAAAGCCCTCAAAAAGAACGGTTAGAAAAGTTTAAATTCAAGGTCAAAAAATGTGAGTTTGATCTCGAGACACGAGTAATGGCGCAAGTGATCTGAGTGGCAGCCGGACCCCGCGGCCCCGGCGGCCCAGCCGCGGCCCGGCCACACGGCAGCATGCATGCATGTGGTTCGTGGCTGCGTGCATGGCTGCGATTGGCTGCGTGGCACAAATTATCCAATCCCAGAAATTTGAAAGTGCATGCAGCGAATCTCTTCGCATTCTCAGCTAGGCCGGAGAAAAAGAGTGCCTTGCATGGTTTGCAAGCCGGGCGCAGCGGCAAGTCGGGATTCACCGTTGAACATTGAAACGGATAGCAGCACTGCATTGATACACATATGATTCAGTCAGGTCTGTGAGCAATTCTCCACCTGAAAACGATGTCTCTGTCTCTGAAAGATGCTTTTTGCCTGACCTTTTTTTCCCTGTTGCTCTTGGTCTCATCCCAAAGCAACAAGGAGTGTCTGGACAAGTATTGCCAAGGTCAGATAGGCCCAGGATCCTACTGCAAGACGTGGCAAGACATCCCTACATGCAAGGGCAGGCTGAGGACGCAGACTGTCTTCTGCTCAGATGTACCTGAGTGCCCCATCTCGGAGCCCGGGTGCGGAGATGACCCTGTGCTCTGCACGCAGAACCAAAGCACTTGCAAACGCCTCAGTGAATGGAACTTTGCTTTGAGTGAATGCGACATCACCACACCCCCCTCTGCCCCAGGAGGCTGTAAGTGTGCGTATATCTACGGCGACCGCAACACCGGAGAAGACTGGTTCGATGAGGTTGTGGATGCTGGGTATGACTGTGTGTACGTGTACGCGGGCAGCGTGGAACACTATTGCAGGTGGGCATCAATTGTTTCGAACGACTCTGTCAGGAATCACACGAAGACGTCTGGAATCAAATTTTGTGCAGGTGCACGCACGATGCATGTCTCTCCTTTAAATCTCAAAAACCATCGATCGATCTATATATATACATGTTCTAGTGCGCGAATGCATTTTTGTAGAGTTGTCTTCATAGGACAGTCTCACGGCCTCTAAGGACACTCTCTGTGTTCTGAGCACGCCCACAGCCATGTTCTTTTTCGTGTGTGCAGAGGAGAGCCCACAGCTTTGCGCTGGCCCTCTGAGCCCTCAACGAAGTGCTGTTGGGACGAGGCGACCTGTCTGGAGTACGGGCAGGCGGCCAAGCCGACGGCCTACGTGTACTATGATGATTTTGGGAGGAAGTCGGTGCAGAAGTTCAAAGAAGCGGGACTGACTGTCTACATGTTCCTCGATGGTCTGTCTGTCTCTCAGTCTGCATGGGTTTCTTGGCTTGAGCTAGGGACTGGTCAGATGTATTCATACAAAGCAAATACGGCGAAGGAACTGACCACAGATAGTGCTGCAAATACATACTCGTTGGCCGCAATTTTCAGTGCACAACCTGTGATGTGTTCAGACCGATTTTGTTCATGTTGAAGTCCCATGCGTCATTTGAAACCAGTATGCATGTGCTGCAAGGGGGGTTCTGGCCCTCTTTCTCTTTCTCTTCCGAGGAGCTCTGACCCCCTCAGTAGGGTCGATGTAGCAGAATTGGAAGTGCGTCTGGACGTGCATGACTCTCTTTTGTCGGAAAGCCCATATAAAGAATATGCGATCAGTGCGAATGAGTTAGTGCTTATGTGGGCGGTACGGTGCGAGGATATGTCTGTTTGTGCGTGACAAAGAATCTGATTGAGCTCTCCCCGAATCAAACGTTGTTGCCTGATACTCTCTTGCTCTGTCTATCGAACAGTTCGACAAGTGTCTCCTCTGCGTGTCCCCCTTTCCGTCTTCTCTCTGCAGGGGTCGTTCATCCCGCTTCTCGGTCCTATGTTGCTGACTTTTCTCTTTTGACGGAGAGAGAGATCAAGGACTTCGCTGCAGTGACCGCGAAGCTGGTGTGCGATGACCCGTACGTGGACGGGCTGAACTGGGACGTGGAGCCGTTTGACAACAATCAGGTTTGTATCTTTCTCTCTTTTTCTCTTTTTCTCCCTCTCCCTCCCTCTCTCTCTCTCCCTCCCCCCCNCTCTCTCTCTCTCTCTCTCTCTCCGTGTGTGTGTGTGTGTGTGTGTGTGTGTGTGCATGCACGTGTCGATTTGAGAGGATGAAAGAGTCCATGCGTCAGTGGTAAGACGGTGGTTTGAGTGTGTGAGAGAACGCCTGGGTGTGTGGGTGGGTGGAAGGAAGGAAAGAAAGAAAGAGAGATTCTGACCAAGTGAGACAGAGAGGAGGTACGAGGGAAGTCAGACGGAGATCTCGGGAGAGGTACAGAGACCGAGAGAGGGACACTCAGCGTGTGCAATGGATTCAAAAAGAAGCGTTCCCTACAACATCTTTTTTTGTATCCTTTTCGTCCTTAAGCAGTTACGCGAGAACGATCATCATAGGTCCGTGGAATATTTTGTGTCTCATTCATTGGTACAAAAAGCGCGTATGTCGGATTTGACGGTGCAGGTATCCTTCTTTGAGGAGCTGGACAAGCACATCACTGCGTGTGGAAAGGTCTGGAACATCTTTGCGTTCTCCCAAAAATTCAATGCCGACATGTGGTCAAGGGGCCTGGGCAAGTCGGGCGGTCTGTTGGAGTCTGCGTACGATTTGAAGGGAACCCCTTGCCAGTGCATCACACCAAATGAATACAAAAGGCTGGTGAGGAATCATCTGAGCAGAGGAAAGAGTCTGGCGGCATTTCACGGAAAGCCCTACTCAGCCCTCTTCTCGGGAGGGGGCAGCACGGAGCTGTACGAGAAATTCACTCGGCCTTCCTGTCCGTTCTCTCCCTGTGAGGCTGCTGAAGGCTGTCCCAAGAGGGATGGCTGTGCAACCATGCAGGAGTACATGGAGGTGGTGAAGGACGTGATTGAAAATGACTTGGGGGGACAGACTGCAGCATTCAACGGCCAGTGTATCGGCCTCTACCCCTATGTTGGAACGGATAACCTCGGTCTGTTTCCTCCTGTGCCACCCGGATCGGCTGTAGAGACTTTCATGTCCATCCAGTGATCACAATGAATGAATGTCTAGATGAATGTGCAAATTTGCACTGCAAAATCATCGCATTGTATCGATACAGAGGCCCAGTCAAATTGTGCGGAATGACTCAGCGGACCAGTCTCAGTGGACGGTAAAACAAGATTTCGTGCACGTATCAGTTTGCATGCAGAATCAATTCAAAAAATACATCTTCATATTTTAGTTCACATTAATTGAAGCTATAGCTCTAGGTATAGCTCTTGAAAAGAAAGAATTTAAACATGCATGGGTCCAAGGGACCGAGTCATATGCTTGGTCATGTATTAGGCCTGCATGGTAGAGCCACTGTCATATTAATTTGAATTCAATGAATTTACTGGTTTTTTATATCGTTACTGTAGATTGGTGTACATATTTCATAATATACAGTATACATATATATACAAGCCTTTCTAGAGCTACACTGGCAATGATCCAACGCAGATCTTAGAACTATAGTCTTAGAATCTATTCATAAAATAAATAATTGAAGCTAGTGACGAGCTAGCCTAAGTGTTAAAAACTTGAAATTACCGGGGGGGAGCCACTCGGGATATAAATTCGGCCAGAAGGGTAAAGGGGAGGGAAGAGGAGGGAAGTAGGAGTGGGGACAGGGGCAGTGAAAGAGTTGTGACAGATGGAACGAAAGGAACCGGAGAGGCATGGCGAGGACAGATGGGATCAAACGGGCCCCTTACCGGAGTCGGGAAGCCTCTGCAGGCCTTTCCCCAGCCCTCTCCCCCATACTCACTCCCTTACTCCAACCTTGCCCCCTTCCTTCAGATCCTCCAGCAGAGTCTGACGTAGGCTCACTACCACCCCCAGTTTCCCCTGCCCCCTTTCCTCTACCCACCTGCGGGGGTGGGCAGTCAGGTTCCGGGAAATGTACCGGCAGCTCCTTTGGGGATGGAGGGTCAGTTCCCGGGGGTTTTGCCGGTGGCTCCTCCGGGGATGGGGGGTCAGTTGGATAGGGGACAAAGGAGAGGGGAAGAACGGTCTGCTTAGCCCGTGGAGGGCAAGCCCTCCTTCCAGGATCCAGCTATACTCCAGGTCGGACGGGGGGGAGGCCTCCCTCATCCAGCCAGCAGCCTGGGGGGGGGGAAAGGGAACGGGGAAACGGGTAGAAAGAAAAAGAAAAAGGGGAAGGGGGGTACTGGGGACGTGGAGATGGAGGATGTAGATAGGCAGGCTCGACCTCGAGCCCAGGATAGAGATATCGAGGCAGAGAGAGAGAGAGCAGAAGGAGGAAAGAAAAAGGGGAAGGGGGGTGCTGGTAACATGGAGATGGAAGATGCAGAGCAGGCTCGACCTCGCGCCAGAGATAGAGACATCGAGGCAGAGAGAGAGAGAGCAGAAGGAGGAAAAACCGAAAGAGAGGAGGAAGAGGAGAGATGAGTGCAAAGGAAAGAGGAGCAAAGAGAATCGGACATAGATATTATTATGAGACAGACAGGAGTGGAGAGGGAGGCGGCAAGGCAGGCCCTGGCTGAGGGGGGGGACCTGGTGAGGGCGATACTTAGCCTCATAAATGAGCAGACAGAGACACAGCAAACGCAGAGGGGATCTCCAAGAGGGAGACAACGGAGAGGGGAGGGAAAGGGATGGGACATAGATTCTTCCCTGGGGATTTTGGCGAGAGCGCGGCAGCCGGGAAGGAAGCCTTGTCTGTCTCTGTCGCTCCTCCGGAGAAGCAACAGCAGCAGCCTGTTTCCCCGGCCCCCCTGTTCCCTCACCTTACGACTCTTGTAACAGTCCCACCCCAGCCCCCAACTGTCGTGTGTCTCCCTCCCCCAAATAAGGCAAATCCTCGGACGGTTCCCCCCACGAACGTCCTGAGAGAAAGGTTAAAGGTTGCCCCAGGATCTATCATCCCCCCTCTTTGACTCTGGGACAGAGGGGAGCGATAGGACAAAGAAGCGAAGGGGGGGGACAAAAAAGGAAAATCAGAGTCGCAAGGGCCGGAGCGGCCCCTTCTCTGACTCTAGGAGGAGAGTCACTTTACTCTGTCTCTGCCATGGAGGAAGAGGAGGGTGACGACAGGTCTGTATGCACCTCTGCGCTGGAAGAAGCCCCCCCCCTCTCCCTTGCTAAGGAAGAGGGAGAGGGGAGTTATATCTTCAGTGAAGAAGAAGGGAGAATGGTCCCAACTGGGATACGAAGGAGTCCTGAGGCACAGAAGAGGTGGGAGGAGGAAAGAAGAAAGGAGAGAGACGAGTCCCTCGAACAGCGGGGGGAAGTTTGGCCCGCGGACCAGCCGGCCTCCTCTTCTTCTTCCTCCTCCTCCTCTTTCTCTGCCGTGGTGAACGTGGGGGAGTCGGGAAAGGGACTTAGGGGGGAAGTCTAAATGGGGGACAGAAGATAGCTTTGATAGACAGAGACCTCCCTCCTCCTTCTTTTCTCTCCCTCTCTCAGATAGCCGGTCAGACAGTCAGTCATGGCAGAAACCTCCCCCTTCCTTCCTTTTCTTCTTCTTCTTCTTTTTCCTCTTATTTCGCTTCTGCTTCTGCTTCTTCCTCTTTTTCTTCTTCTTCTTCTTCTTCTTTTTCTTCTTCTTCTCCTTTCTCTTCTTCTTCTCCCCTCCTGCCCCCTCCTCCTTCTTATGACTCTCCTGCAAAGGATGGGTTCCTTTTCCTAGAAGAGATTGAAACCCTTTTTGAAGTAGCCGAATTTGACTATTTAAAAAGGATTAATTAAGTCCAAAACTTTGCTGACAAACCACTCTTCCGTACTGCTATCACTGCTTTCCCACCTGCAAGCAATAACGTCCCCTACCCCAACAGAATAGTCCCCCCTCTCTGGCAAAACAGACTAAGGTCACTAGCAGCGTGAGTGCAGCAGAGGGACGTAAGGGAGCGAAGGAGGAGAGCTCGGGCTCTGTGGCTACAAGCAAGACAGCAGAAGGCTAAGCAGAGAAGACATGAGGGAGGAAAGCTGAGAAAAGGGCTCTCTCGAACAGCCACAGCACCTTTCTGCTTTCGATCTTTTATTGCCATCACACTCTTTTCTCTGTTGTCCCTGATTCCATTTGTCTGCCAGCTTGAATGCTCCATCGCAAAATTTAATTTATCGAAATTTAACGATGTTTTTCCCGTGTGCATGACTGCCTGGCTTACCGAGACGAGGTGTCTCAATAACAGTTTTTTCTCAAATCATCAGTTTTAAGTTTGTTTTGAACAGTTTGAGACTGGTTTATACTATGTTAATACTGCTATTGGCAGGTTCAAGCAGGTTTTAAAAGATGACAACATTAAAATGAAGGTTCTGTAACCTTGTGTCCGAACCTTCATTAGCAACAGCCCTTAAACCTACCCTTAACCTAATATAACCTTGCCGAACCAAGGATTTTACATGTGATTATGTGTTCAAATGACTTTTTAGCAAAATTGGGTTAGAAATCTATTTAAAAAAATGTTTAAAAACTGTTTTTTTGTCAGGTTTTCTACTATAAAACCTAGTACACCTCTATCAAAGTGAAATACCCTAGGAATTTGAGACCCTTTTTTTTGAAGTAAGGAAGAGAAAAAAAGGGAAACAAGCAGCCAGACGGATAGACAGACAGGCAAAGGTCTTGGGGCGGGGAAAAGAGGGCGAGGGGGTGAGGTTTGCTTCTTCTTTCTCCTCTTCCTCTTCTCCTTTTTCTTCTTCTTCTTTATATGATCCCCCTTCTTCTTGTAGGCAGGAGACTGTAGAAGAGTGCTACGGCCAAAAGAACAGGGGGCAAAGAAGAATGTATGACAGAATGAAGGGGACTAACATCGAATCCTCCGATCCACAAAAGCGCTTTTTTCCTCCCCCACCTCCTTCTTCTTCTTCCTCTTCTTCTTCTGCTTTGTTCTTCTCTTCCCCTTCCCCCTGCTCTGGTGTGAGTAAGAACAGGGGAGAGAACGGACAGGGAGGGGAGAGGGGGGAGAGACTAGATCACAGGGAGAATCCCTCGTCTTCTTCCTTTTCCTCTTCTTCTCCTTTTTCTTCTTTTCCTTCCTCGTCCTCTTTTCTTTCTCATTCTTCTTTTTCCACCCCTTCCGTCTCTCCCTCTTCTGCTTTATTCCTCTCTTTCCCCTCCTCCAGTGCTGCTGTGGGGATACCCGCCTATAATAGGGCTGGGGAGGAGGGACGGGCAACGCCTGTGACATGGCAGCCTGGACCCTCCCCCCACCCGACTCGACTCGATTCATTTTCATCCTGCAAGTGTTGTGCCAGGGGGGAGGGGGGCCTCTGGGTCGGTCCCCCCCCCTACCCGACTCGACTAAAGAACAGCATGCATGCAGACAGAGAGATCCATGATGCGATGCATACCTCTCCTCCTCTTCTCCAGCCTGTTATTTATCCTTTATGCTTTTGTTATTCTCCCTCTTCTCCTCTCCCCCCCTCTCCCCCCCTCTCCCCCTACCCCTCTCACTTTCCCAGGAGACTCTGAGGAGACAGCCCCCCGCCCCTCCCCTTTGCTCTGTAGAGAGGAGGGGGATCACCTTGCGCCCCAGCCAACCGAAAGAAAGAAAAAGAAGAGGGGTACGAAGAGGCGGAGACGCTGTTCAGAGTGTGGGAAGGTGCTGGGGAGGGAGGGTTGTCGAATTTTCTTTTGTGGGGTTTATGGGAATAGAGAAAGGGAAGGGAACGTAAGAATAGAGAGAGTCACAGCTGTTAGGGATAGAAAGGGTAACAGGAAGTATGCAGTTAGGAGGAAAGGGGAGGAAGGGACAGTCTGGCTTTCAAAAGCCTCGGTTTCTAAGGGTGTGGTCGCCCGTTTCTGGGCTTTCAGGGGTCAGAAGAGTGGGAAGTCAGCAGAGGAGGGGGAAAGGAAGAAAATCATAGATACGAAGGGAAGCGGAAAGGATAGACAGTACAATGTGAAGAGAAAGGGTAAAGGCAGGCTCTACTGGGTACCTGTGGGAAAGGTGCCCAAGAATCTGATTGCTACCTTCTGGTAGAAGAAACGGACAGTCCGAGCTCCCCCCCTCTCAGACACCTCCCCCTCCTCAACATCCTCTGATTCATCCTCCGATTCACTATTTTATGTTTCCTCCTCATGTACTCATGATTCTCCTTCTTCTTTTATTTCTTCTTATTCTTCTGCTCTTTTTTCTTTTCTCACTCCTTCCTCCTCTCCTAGTTCCTCCCCTCCTCTTTTCCCGCATGCATCCCATTCAAGATCTGTTAAGAGAAAGGCCAAACGGAGGCAACTAGTCGTTGCAACCCTGAATATTGGAAGTTTGAAGTCCCGAATTTCGAAAAGAGCCCTCAGCAGGTGGTTACAGGGGGTTGACATTGCAGTTTTGATGGAGACGAAATTCCCCTCCTCTAAAGTGACAATAAAGGGACATTTAGGGTGGAATTATGCACACAGAGAATGGCACAGAAGGAAATTGGGGATACATAGGAGGGCTAAGGTGAAGGAAGCAAACATACGAGGAGTCTGCATTCTTGTCAAGAAGAGCCTACAAGCACAGCTAAGACCTGAATAGGAGCTGTGCGGACCAAATATTGCAAGAATTAAGATATGGGGGTGCTTGCAGGAAGGGGAAAAACAATGGAAGGTGGAGGAGGGGGACTCTCTTTTTATTTTTGGGGTCTATTTCCTTCAGAGAGGTGCTCACGAGAATCTGAGAGATGGGGTAACGAAAGAACAAGAGAGAGAATTTCTGCTTGATGCGATGTGTGATGTCCTCTTGTCAGCTAGGCGGCTGGTGCTGGGAGATTTTAATTTATATAGTGGAACAGAACTCCTTAAGGGAATCACTTGGGAAAGGGAGGTAGTCGCAGAAGACACAGGATCTGGAGCAGACCTGGGAAGGAGGGGGGGCGAAGAAGGAAGTGGGGTGGTTTAGGGGGTAGTTAGAGAGTCAAAATGCGGATCACAAATAGATGCAGAGGGTCGGGCTTTACTTCACCTGTATAAAGCCTCAAACTTGATGCCTCTAAATAGAGTTAGATTCATAGACAAGGGCAGGGGTGTAGAAATTGACTGTCTGGGGGCGTGCACGTACTATAGAGAAGGCAAGCCCTGTTCTGTTATTGATTTTGTCTTTATTGACCCCGCACTTCTGTCTTCTTGGTCCTCATTTGGAGTCGAAATGTTTCCAGATGCTGCTCCGGAACACTGCTCAGTCTCTTGCGGTCTCGCTTTAGTCAACTCAGAAGCCGTTGACCTCCCCGCCTCTATGCCTCATCCCTTGTTGACTAGCTTATTAAGTCTTGCACCCCCTTTTCAGAAGTCGTGTAGAATCTCACTTGTAAAAGATGAAGAGATAGCTATCCTCGCATCTTCCGTTTGACAGCTTTCTGAGGCATGCTGGCCCGGTTTATGGGACACTGGTGAGAAAGCTGCAGAATTATCTCATAATGGTCTCCCTCTCTTTCATGTTTCCCCCCCCCCTCCCCCTCCCAGTTAGCCAATCCCTCCTGCATCCATCCCTGAGACCCTGGCTGAGAGAGTTAAGGGCCTAGCAGGTGAATGGGAAAGGAAGTTAGCACAACCAGGAGAGAGGAAGCAGAGGGGTAGAAAGAAATCTGACAAACAAAGAAAAGGACAGATAGCCGCCCCTTGGTGGGACCGGAAGTGTAAAGAAATGAATGAAAGGGTAAGGAAGGCCGAGAGAGAACTAAGAACAAAAACAGTGGGCAGACAAAGTAATAATAGATCCAGAGAAGAAAGAATAAGACATAAAAACAAGCTGGTAAGGGAAAGGGAAAGGTTGATCGCAAGGAAAAGAAAGGTATACGCGTGTGCACAGGCAGAGCGTGTTGCCCAGGAGGCCGCTAGGGACCCCTCAGCGGTGTGGAAGTGGAAAAGGGCGCAACAGATAGGAGGGGATGGAGCGGGGGACAGACCGTCGGCAGATGCTTTCTCTAATTTCTGGGCGTCGGTGTTTGAAGGAGAGGGACTTTCCAACCTCCCCTTACCCTCCAGCCCTCCTCCTCCCCCTCGGTCTCCTTTCTTCTCCCTTTCCCTATATGAGACGGTCATAAAAAAAGTAAACCCAAATAAGGGGGCTGGGCTTGAGGGTCTCTCTCCTAAACATGCTGCTCTGTGTTTTGAGTCGTCGCGTCTCTCCCGTTTTCTTCTCTTTATTTTTTTTAATCTTTTTCATCTCTTTTCTTACTAGCTGTCTACATGGAACTTCATTCGCATTGTCCCAGTCCCCAAAGGCCCCGTGTCTCCGCTAGTAGATGAATGGAGGCCTATTCATATAGCGACCCTTCTGACTAAGCTCTTTGCTTTGTTGATGGATTCTCGCCTCCATCTCAGAGCAAGGATAGACGACAGACAGATAGGATTCAGAAAGGGAGTGGGGACTAGAGAGGCTATTCATGCTTTGTTTGCCCTTTCTGAAACTTTCAGAAATAAAAAGAGACCTTTATTCGCATGTTTCGTAGACTTTAGCAAGGCATTTGATAGAGTTGACAGCAAGAAATTGATCCAGAGACTTAGAGAGGAGGGGCTTTCAGAAGAAGACATTAATATGATCTATGCAATGTATATCAAGGTCATGGAGAAGATTGACGGGTCGGAAAGCATATTTGAAGAGGGAACAGGGGTAAAACAAGGTGACCCTCTCTCTCCTTTCCTATTTTTTCTCTTCATTAATAATTTGCATACCTCAGTTAGTCTCTAGAGTAGAGATCGAGGGGAGGATTCATCCCAGGAAGTGAGGCTGGGAGACCTTCTGATAGAGAGCATCGGTTATGCAGATGATCTTGTAATCTTTGGGCACTCCCCCTGCGACCTCCAAAAGAGAATGGATCGGTTGGCCATGTATTGTGACACGTGGGGTCTGACAGTGAATTAAAAAAAAATGAAAGTGATGAGATTAGCAGGCAGGGGAGGGGAGGAAGAAATTCTTTTTAAGGGTCGGATGGTCGAATGGGTAGAAAGTTACAGATACTTGGGTTGTCAGGTCTTCTGTGATGCGAACCCTCGTAAGTCTGTGACTGCCAGACTTGAAGCTGCAGAGAAGGGAGTGGGGGGGGCTATGGGTTTGTGCGTATCAATTGGGACGCTCTCCCTACATAGTCTTATGTCCCTCTTCAGGGGAATATGGGAACCCGCCGCCACTTATTCCCTTGAAGCCCTCCCGATTCGAGAATCTGACATCCAATGCTTAGACTCTCTTCAACTTCATTTTGTGCATTAGTCTCTCCGTCTGCCCTAGAATTTTTTTGTCTTTCGCACCCTAAGGCTTGCAGCCGTTGGGCTGAGGCCTATGAGAGAGATTCTCAGTATCAGAGTGGGGGGGTATTTGAGAAGTCTTTCCCTTGCGCGATTGGCTTTGCCTCAAGCGCTGTGGGCATGCCACAGGAGGGGGGAGCTTAGGGCGTGGTCGGGGTTAGCAAAGAGGCTTGTGCAACCCGTCAGTTCTGCCCTTCTTGAAGGTAAACCTGATGAGGTTGATTTTAGAACCTCAGATAGCAGGCTAAGAAGGGGGGCGAGAAGTAGAGAAGTCAACGAATGGTTGGGAGACTGGGCAAACCTAGTCTCCGTGATGGAAAGGAGAGGGGGGAGACAAGGTAGACAAGGAATGCATGGCGTGTCTTTTCCTCCGTCTGCCTGCCTGACTGATTATCAGAAGGAGAATAGAAGCAGCCAACGCTTTGCAAAACTGGTCCTAGGAAGCCTGGCGGAGAGGAAGGGGGGCTTAAGGTCTCCTTCGGTTGAACCACTCACCAAGCAGTTCTTGGCATCCCCCAGGGCAGTTTTCCGCCCTGTGTTGTGCGCCGTTGTTGAAGGGGGGGCAAACTATGGGGGGAAGGTTGAATCAATTTGTAAGGCCTGTGAAGAGAAAACTTGTGAGAAACTGATTGACGATCCAATTCACCGCCTGACAACTTGTGTTCGAACGGAAGTGCCGCGGGGGAGACTGAGCGATCTCTGGTATAGGTGACTGGAGCATATGTTGATAGAAAAAGTGTGTGAGCATGGAGAGAAACAGGAGGCCCGAGGGGGTAGAGGGTTGGGGCAGGCCGAGGAGCGTGTAAGGCAGTACTTCTCGCTTCTTCTTCAGAGGGACGCCAGAAAGGCCAGTGCCCTCATTGCTGCATGCCTAGGACCAGACTGATTGATCCTGGGGAGCAGTGCTTTGCTAGCTAGTAGTCGTAAGGTTCGGCCGCTTTAGGCGAGCATTCGCTAGCGTGCTCCTAGCTTGCAATATGATATGAATGCTCACAGACTGCCCTTTGCCATTAGGATACGATGGCTGGCGGGTTTAGTCACATCATCATCATCATCATCACTTTAGAAGTCTAGTACTTGTCTTAGTTGTCTAAGGTTACCTGAAAGTTAAGTCAAAAAAGAAATTATAATTAAGACTTTAAGGGTTTGTATCTATAGCTAATTAAACCAAAAAAATTTTGAAGCTTTACATGCGTACATATACAAAATTGATAAAAATACTGTTGAGTTTAAATAGCTAGATTCATGTAGGTCTAGACAATTCACATAAAAGAAAGAATAATAAGTCTGCTGAACTTTTTTTCACTTAAAAATCAAGCACAAATGCTTTGCGCAAATATCGATCATCATGAGAAACTGTATATAGAAGATAATGATGACCTAGATGATGACGAAGATGATGAATATGAATTTAAACACATATTATACATAAACGCACGATTTTACAGCTATATAAAATAATCTGAATGATGCACCGATGTCCTTCTCGGAGTTTGTTGAAGCTAGTGAACTGCTTTTACCTAAACAATGCTACAACACACAAATTCCGAGCCGATCAAGGGTGCTTGAACGTGTCTCTTTGTCATAAACAACGCTGACGTACAGACACAGATTGACCATGCATGCATGAGCAAACAAACAGACGGAGGACAACGGCATCCGCACTGTCAGGTCACTTCGACCTGAATGGGTTCATTCGATCGATCAGATGATTTAATTAAGTGAATTTAGTCAAATTAAGTAAAACTTCAATCGATATGCTTCACACATGCACCTTGCTTTACTTCTTTCTCTACCCTCACCTCCCTCCCAACCCCTCAACCTATTCTGACTCCCTCTCTCTACACGTCTCGTCCCCCCCGCCCCCCCCTTCTCTGCAGTAAGGTGATACCCACTCTTCCACCCTTCCACCCCAAATGCCCTCCCTCTACAAGGGCAAAAGCCAAAGTTGCCGATGATCACGTACGTACAGTCACAAAGGTGCAACGCACAACCAGGCTGCGCGAACACATGCATCTACGCATTCGCATACATCTGTCTGTCTTTCTTTCTTTTTGACGCACGCACTCACTGACTTACTTCCTTTTTTTCATCTATGGACTGTCGTAATCGTATCGTTCCATGTCTTTTCTTACAGGCCAGATCAAGGGGGGAGGGAACCAGCCGTCCGTCCCTGCCCCCACCCAGTTGGGCCTCACGGAAGGGGGGGGGCCTAAAATCGGGATGGGGTCTCCGTGGTCAATGGCATTGAAGAGAATCTTGACCACAATTTCGAACAGATTGCCTGCCAGACGGATCACCCCGTCAAGACACTGCCAGTACGCAACCACCCTCTGGTCTACCCCCGGTACCTCCGGGAGGGTGTCGATCACGTGCACAAGACCGTTGGCTACCCGTTGGTCCACCGTTGTGATGCCGAGCTTATCGTTCAGGTAGATGAACTCCCCATTCAAATGGGGGGGCATCAATGCGTCTGGCAGCGAAACACTCCCAGGCCAGGCCTTTACTCTCGAGACCTTCAGTTCCTCCCCCCCGAAATTCTTCAGCACTGTCCCGTCTGTCAGATTGGCAGACCAGATAATGCCAGGAACAGTCAGGTATCTGCACACATACACCCATACACAAAGAGAGAGAATTTGAATCATTGATTGGGCAGGCAGTTGGAGGATCGAGGAATCGGCCAGATGTGAAGGATAGACTTGAGAAGGGAGTGCTGTTTGTGTATGTGGAAAATGGGGGCATGCAGGTTTGTCAGACAGAGCATAGGAACACGGAAGGAATGGAGCTCTTCTTTCTTCATTCAAAGACCCGCACACCCATCCACCGACCGTAGCGTTTTTGCAAGAGCCGTTGCTCCGGAGGGCATTGCAAGTGCCTCCAAGACACACGGAGGTGCTGGGTTGCCGTCTGTGGGCTGCACAAAGGCGGTGTCTGCGAGGAGGAAGAATGTGAGGGGTCCTCTCTGTTGGATCTCCTCATAGGCCCCAGACTCCTCGAGAAGATATTGGAGTTTGGACATGCCGGGCATGTTGGTGACAAACTCTACAAGGGGGGGGGCGACAAACCACTTGGGGGTTCGGATTCCGTCAATGACCCACAGAATGCCGTTGGAGGCATTGTAGGCATGGAAAGCCTCAAAACCGTCAATCTCATACACCCAGTCTTCGTTGACGTGTTCAAGCAGATCTGTGTAGGTGCCTCCTGCTGCCTGGTACTCTGTGAAGGATTTGCCGATCGAGTCTGCTTCCTCTTGGAGACGGCGGGTGAGGAAATCGAGGTCGTTCTCTGTTCCTCCCGCCCCTGTGACATAGGGGAGGAAAGGGTCGATTGATGTGGGAGTGAGGAATGTTCTGTCGGAGTCGAATCCGTATTGGTAACTCATTGCGTAGAACTCTTTGGGATGTCTCTCTCGTCTGGAAATGGTGACGGGGCGGAGGTCTGCTGCAGTCAGACCTCCCACTTGCCAATTGGGTTTGACGTCTTCTGGCTTGATTGCTCTGACGGGAATGATGCCGAATTCCAAAATGAAGTCCAAGTAACTTCTGTTCTCTGGTCGCTTCAACCAAGCAATGAACATGTCATACTGCTCTTCTCCAAACACAGGAACTCCCGGAGGCAGGTCACCCCCCTTGTAGAATGCCCTGTCGTTTGGAATAACGACAGTGACTCGGGAGAACATTCTCAGACGGCGCATTCCGTTCGGAGTCGATTTGGCAAGGTCTGCAATGGTTGACAATTCCGGTCTTGTCTCCATGATATCTGCTATTTGGGGTGGAGGGATGACGGTCTTGTTGCCTGGGACGCTGCCCCTCGGACAAGCGTCGCAAGTCAACTGACAGAGGAGACGGACGCGTGCGAGCTCGGGCACAAGACTGGGGAGGGTGTAACCGAAGTCGGCTGCCACTGTGGACAGCAGCTCGTCGCAGGAGAAGAAATCGACCAGAAGGTCGCATGTGGCACCGAGGGAGTCCACAAGCTCGTTGTCTTGGCAGACGAAGGGGGGGAGTTCGGGCATTTCGGAGCAGACTTTGCAGTTGGCACAGGTGAGGGGACAGGCTTCTTGTACCCTTGCGAAATAGGGCACTTGGGATTCGTTCAGAGTCAGGTTGAACTCATCGGCAATCGTTGACAGCCTCTCATCACACCCGAAAAACTCCGCAATCTGCCAACATTCGAACCCGAGCTCTTCTACCAGCGGGTCATTTTGACAGACGTTTTCGGGGCGTTTGGGAGGTTCACCCTCAATAGTGAAGTTGGCAGGGCACTCATCGCATGTGGCTGCGCAGACGTTTTGTACTGTGATGTTGGGAGGGAGGGCCTGACCCTGCATGTCGATGCCCAACTCGTCAATGATGTCCTGAACCTTCTCGAAGCAGTTGAAATATCTGACCAGCAGGAAGCAACTGGTGCCTTCTGGGAGGAGGTTAGCAAGAGAGGAAGGGACAGGGGGTCCTCCATCGACATCGATACAGAGGGTGTCTCCCTCTGGTCTCTCTACAGGACAGTTGTCACACGTGACTTGGCATGCTTCTGCTACTCTGGCGACTGTGAACTGTTGGATGTCTTCTGGGAGGAATTCGAAGAACCCCAACCTCTTCGACGTTTCCATCAAATTCGCATCGCACCCAGCCTCCGCAACCAGGTCGGCACAAGACCAACCAGCCAGGAAGAGGAGAGGGTTGTCTCTGCATGTATCGGGAATCGAGCAGTTGGCAGGGACCTGAGGGACGATCTCTGCGCCCTCTTTGCACTCTTCGCATGTGACCATACAGGCCTCCCTCGTTGTCGCAAACTCGGGCACCGACGCTGACCATGGAACGGTCAGGTTCAGATCTTCCTCGAAGAATTTCAAAGGACGCTTACACCCGAAGTACTGCACGACATCACAACATGTGAACCCGAGGTCGGTCACAAGAGGGTTGTTCTCGCATACGTTGGGGGGTCTCTCGGGGGGTTCTCCGTAGATCTTGGAGCCTGGCGGGCACTGGTCGCACATGGCAGGGCAGATGGATGCAACGCTGGTGAAGTCTGTGACCATTGTGTCGTTCAGGTTTAGGCTGAAGTGCTCTGCGATGTCTGTGATGTACTCTGAGCATTCGAAATAGGTCACCAGGAGGTAGCAGTCTGCGAAGTCGGGCACTACTGCAGGGGGGATGAGGGTGCTGTTGGAGTCGATATCTAAGCACGGGAATTCGGTGGCGTTCCTTCCTGCCGGGCATGCGTTACAGCTGACAGGACAGGCGTCCTTTCCTAGAGCGAAGGAGGGGAAAACCCCCGGAGGGATTCTGTCTCTTGAGAGCCCGATCTGACTCTCTGCCACGTCAAGCAAGTTGGCGTCACAAAATGAGTCCCCGAGAACCATGGTGAGGAAAGAACAATCGAAACCGACAAACCCGAGAAGAGGGTTATCCATGCACGTGTCTGGAGGGGGAGGGGGGGGTTCACCGAAGATTTCAGACCCTTCGGGGCAAGCTCGGCAGCTGGCGGCACAGAGGTCCTGGACAGACAGCCAGGGGGGAAGAGGGACATCGACTGTGATGTTTCGTGCCTCCAGCAATGGACCCAGAGTGGCATTGCAGGCAAATGTTTGGACGAGTAACTCACAACTGACCCCATCTGGTAAGAGGGTCTGCACAGCTGCAGGGACAGACGCATAGTCTGCGTTGATGCAGGCGAAGGGAACCTCCTCCCTTCCTCTTGGACATGACCCACAAGTGACGGGACAGGCTTGGCTGACTTGGGCAAAGTCGGGGATTCCTGTACCTGGAGGGAGACTGAGTCCCCTCTGCTGTGCTGTGTCGAGAAGATTGGCATCACATCCCGCGACGCTCTTCAGGTTTTGACAGGAGAGTCCTGTCAGAGGAATCAGAGGGTTGTCAGAGCAGTTGGAGGTGTTGGGTCTCTCAGGAGGCTCTCCGTAGATTTTGGAACCCATCGGACAGGAATCGCACATTGCGGGGCAAATGCTGGCAACAATGGTGTTCCATGTGACAAGTGCATCCCCGAGATCGAGCTTTAGCTTGTCTGCAATCTCTTGAACACTGTCCTCACAGTCGAAGTACTGCACCAGAAGGAAACAGTCAGCGAAGGGGGGGACGATGGCTTGGGGGATAAGGGAGCTGTTGGCGTTGATGTCCAGGCAAGGGTAGTCTACCTCCTCTCTGCCAGCAGGGCAAGTACCGCAGCTGACGGGGCAGGCATCCTCCCCCAAGGCGAAGGAGGGAAAGAGCCCTGGAGGAACGTTGGCTGGGTTGATCTCCAGCAGGGTCTCCATGAGCTCGAACAGGGGCTGGTCGCAGAAGGGGATCCCGCTGATGGCGTTGAAGCCGCAGTCGAAGCCTGTAAAGGCGAGGAGCAGGTTGTCTGTGCAGTTGTCGGGGGGGGGGGGGGGGGGGGTTCCGTAGATTTCGGAGCCGGGTGGACACTCCCGGCAGGTGGCGGCGCACAGATTGTGCACTTTCAGGTCTTGGGAGGGGAGGTTGGCGGTCTGCGCGCACATGAGAGGGAGAAGGGGGGCAGACAGCTTACTTGTTTTATGCGTGTCACAGCTGTGAACACAAAAGATGCAAAAGGCATTTCAAAAAATGGGAGAGAGCGCCAGGACTACAGCTGAGGTACAGACTTTACAGCTAGGGAAACTTGAACACCGGCGCTGCTTTCAGATCAAAGATAAAGCAAAATGGGGGCACGTACTGACCGAAAGGTTTCGCGCTTCCATGATAGGTGCAAGAGTGGCGTTGCATGAGAACGTATCTGTGAGGAGTTTACAGGTGATTCCATCAGGCAGCAGAGCGGCGGCCCCGGCAGGAGACGAGGGACCGTCCACGTCGATGCACGGAAATGGACTGGGAGTCCTTCCCTCGGGGCACGTGTCGCACTGAACTGGACAGGCAAGCTCCACACGGGCAAAGTCGGGAATCACCCCTGGAGGGATGGTCACCCCCAGGACGGTCCCGTTGATCGTGTCTGTGCAGTTTTGCTTTTCCAGTGCCTCCTCGCAACTCAACCCCATCAACGGAACCAAAGGATTGTCTGTGCAGTTGTTCAACAACGGTCTGCGTGGAGGAGTGCCTTGGACTGAGGAATTCGCAGGGCACATGTCGCATGTGGCAGGGCAGAGACTCTTGACCTCTGCGTTGAACCCTATGGGATAGTCGACGTCGATGCCCAGATTATCAATGACGTCAAACATCAACTCATTGCATGCGAAGCTCTGCACCAGGTCAAAACAGGAGAGGCCTGGAGGGAAGGCCTCCGGGATGCCGTCTGGTGAGTCCGCATCGATGCATGGAGCGTCGACGATCTCTCTGCCGGGTGGACAGCTGTCACATGTAACGGGACAGGCCTCTGAGAGGCGGGCAAAACTCGGAATGCCCTCGGGAAGCTCTGTGCCTCCCAGGCTGACGGCAAAGCCCAGCTCGGTGTCGCACCCTTGAGGGAGGAAATCTTTGAGGTCTTGGCAGCTGAAGCCAGAGAAGAAGAGACGGGGGTCATTTGAGCATGTGGAGGGTGGGAATCCCTCGGCAACCTCCGTCTCGTTCTTCACAGATCCGGGAAGACAGCTCTGGCATGTGATTGGACATGCATCGGACACAGTGATGATCGGGGGCACTGCTGCTGGGAGTCTGTCCCCAATCCCTAGACCCTCTACCATGTCCGCAAGTCTGGCTTCACATCCGAAGTACGTGGCTGCCATCAGACAGTCAGCCCCTGTTGTTGCGACCAGAGGATCGTTTGTGCAAACATAGGGAGACTCCTCGGTTGCATTCAGGAGGCCGTTGATTGTGAATTGGAGAAAGTTAGGGACCAGCAATTCGTCAATGGAATAGACAAAACCGTTGATGGCCTTGCCCTGCCACTGCACACAGGACTGATTGTTTAGGAGAAGGTTCTCGAAGACACTCAAAGGAGCACCCTCAGCGAGGGTCTCAATGCTGGAGCCATTCTGAGCCAAATCCTGAAGCTGTTCGATGGTGAGAGCTTCTGGAACGATGGAGAAGGAGAAGAGCCAGCGTGCCAGCTCAGGACGCTCAAATAGGAGAGCGAAGAGCTTTTCTGCAGGCAACTTCATGGCGGCATCACTGGGTGCAAACACCGTCACGTTCTTCCAGGGGTGGTTCAGCTCAGGCAGTAGCCCGAGGATGCTGGCGACAAACCCGAAAGTGGAAGAGTACTTCTGCCCTGCGAGGGTGTTCCCCACAGTCCCTGTCAGATTGGCAGATGGAATGGTGATATTCGGACAGGTCTTTGGGGGGTCTGTTGGAGCTCTGGGTGTGCTGGTGGTGGTGTTGCCTGAAGGGAAGAGCGGAACCGCGCCCTCGGGGGTAGAGGAGCCAGGAGGGAACACGGGCACCCCCCCTGGGGTCATCGAACCTCCCGGAGGGAACACAGGAATACCCCCCGACCCCCCAGACCCCCCTGGGGGGAACACCGGGATCCCGCCCGAAGAGGAGCCCCCGGGAGGAAACACCGGAATGCCGCCTGAGGAGGATGAGCCTCCGGGGGGGAAGATGGGAATTGGACAGGACCCTGCCGGGCCCCCCGATGTCCCGGAACCCGGAGGGAAGACGGAAATGCCGCCCGGAGAGGAGCCCCCGGGAGGGAACACGGGGATTCTCCCGGACGTGGAGGAGCCAGGGGGGAAGACGGGGGTGCCACCGGGTGAGGCAGTGCTGGATCCCGGAGGGAATACGGCGACAGCATCACAGGAGCTCGGAGGGCACACACAGACCCCGTCTTCTGAAGGGACCGTGATCGTGCCTCCACTGCCGGGAGGGAAGGCCGGGGTGCTTGCGGGGCCTCCGGGTGCAGTGTACGTCCCGTCCGATGAGGGAGGGAAGGCAGGTCTGCCTCCTCCCGGAGTGCTCGGAGTGCCGGCGGATTGAGGAGGGAAAACGGGGGTGCTCCCTGCACCTGCAGTGGCGGGTGGTGTGAGTGTGCCCCCACTTCCTGGCGGGAAGGCAGGCGTGCCCCCTGCTGGTGTGCTGGGAGTCGTGAGGGTTCCACCGGAAGAGGGGGGGAACGCCGCAGTGCCACCCCCCGTGGAGGCTGGAGGCGTGTGCGTGCCGCTAGACGAAGGAGGGAAGGGAGGGGTGCCTGCACCCGGCGGTGCGGAAGGCAAAGTTACTGTCCCGGCAGGAGAAGGAGGGAAGGCTGGGGTGCCGCTGCCTGTACTGGCAGGAGGTGTGTGTGTGCCACCTGAGGGAGGGGGGAAGGCGGCAGTGCCATCTGGCCCTGTAGCAGGCGTGGGCAGTGTAACCGTACCGCCGGATGTAGGAGGGAAGGCGGCAGTGCCTTCTGGCCCTGTAGCAGGCGCGGGCGGCGTGACCGCAGCCCCAGATGAAGGTGGCGTAACCGTACCACCGGCAGAAGGGGGAAAAGCTGCTGTTCCCTCTGCTCCTGCGGCAGGCGCGGGCGGCGTGGCAGTTGTGCCGGAGGAAGGGGGGAAAGCGGCAGTGCCATCTGCCCCTGTCGCAGGCGCAGGTGGTGTGACGGTTGTGCCGGAGGAAGGGGGGAATGCAGCAGTGCTATCTGCTCCTGTGGCAGGCGCCGCGGCAGGCACAGGTGGTGTGACGGTCGTGCCGACGGAAGGGGGGGATGCAGCAGTGCCATCTGCTCCTGTGGCAGGCGCCGCGGCAGGCGCAGGTGGTGTGACAGTTGCGCCAGAGGAAGGGGGGAATGCAGCAGTGCTATCTGCTGCTGTGGCAGGCGCCGCGGCAGGCACAGGTGGTGTGACGGTCGTGCCGGCGGAAGGGGGGAATGCAGCAGTGCCATCTGCTCCTGTGGCAGGCGCCGCGGCAGGTGCGGGCGGCGTGACGGTTGTGCCAGATGAAGGGGGGAACGCAGCGGCGCCGTCGGCAGTAGTGGTAGGTGGATTGACTGTTGTACCAGAGGAAGGAGGGAATGCAGCGGCGCCGTCTGGTCCTGCAGCAGGAGGCGTGACTGTGCCGCCGGATGAGGGGGGGAAGGCGGGAGCAGAGGGGTCCCCGCTTTGTACGCCCTCGGAGGGGGGAGGGAAGACCGATGCAAAGTTGGGGACGGGCACTTCGATGGGTTGAGTGGTGAAGGGAACGGGAACCTCGATTGGGTCAACAAACACGGACCCGCCCTCCTGCTGTTGTGCTGCTTTGAGCTCTTCAGCGTAAGAGGAAGGTCCCAAAAGTGCCCAGGCGCCTCTGAGGGTGGGGGGAATGAGCATTTTGTCGATCTTGAAGAAAGTTCCGTCAGACGCAGATGTGCCGCTAGACAGCAACTGCACGATTGAGAGGGCAAAATCAATCAGGCCATGCAAACTTAAAGCACGTCAAGGTCCAGGATGGACAGAGCAGAAAAGAAAACAGGAACACGCATGAGGAGAAAACGAGAGAACGGCAGAATAGTGCGAACACAGCAGAAGAACAAAAACAACATCAACAAAATTGCGATGACGCGCCTGAAAGGACAAGACAAAATCAAAGCGCCTAAGGTCAAAGAAAGGTACAGCATTAAAAGGCTCTTTCACGAGATCCACCCAGCTGCATTCCTTCCTTCCTGCCTCCCTATCTGTGTATGCCCCCTTCATGTCAGACGGACCTTCACCCTCCCGTTGAGGGTCACAGAGTTGTCGGAGGCCGAGACGGAGAACTTCAAGTCCTGTCCCTCCACCGTCTCGAAAGAGGCGCCCTCCACCAGGTCCCCAACCTGCGTGGACGCCAATCAAGTGAAGGCATATATATGTATACAGTCAGCTGCAGTACACTGATGGAAAACATCAACCAGAACGTTCAGCACAGAGCAAATCGTGTCCCTCATTACTTTCTAGGGCACTGTGTCCTTCCCCCCCTGCCCCCTGCCTTCTCTGTGTCTGGTTGCTGACCGTCAATTCCTGGGGTATGACATGATACTCGATCATTCTTTTGAATGCCGTCCGTGCCCCTCGCAGCTGCAGCAGGGAGGAGGGACTGGAGGAGCCCAGAAAGTCCTCCATGGCCTCGTTCGTCGGCACAAACATCGTCACCTTACTGTTGCCATTGGCTGTGGAAGCCAGACCACCCGACTGCTCCATCATCGCAAACATCACCGACAACTCCTGACAGAGAAGAGGGAAGAGAAAGTCAAAAAGGAAGTTGGCATGAGGATTCTGACAGAGAAGCCGCTCTGTATGGAAGCAGAGGACAAACAGACTTACCGGGTCTTGTGCGAGTTTGTCGGAAAGGATGTCGCTGCCGTCCTCTTGAAGTGACCGAAACAGCTGCAGGTGGGAGAGGTGGGAGAGGAGAGCAAGAAGATCATGAAGATATGTGCAATGAGGTTACAAAGAAGGTGGACACCTCTTCAAACTCATGAGAATAAGAGACTGACCGGACAGTCGACGCCCGAACATTCTGATGAAGACCTGTAGGAAAGACATGCGAAGGTCACCGCAAAGAGCAGGCAGGGAAGCTGCTTCATTTTGAAGGGACAGTTCAAAGGTCAGTCACTTTGCTCTGTGTTGCGATGAGAGTGACTTTTTGTCACACCGCTCTCAAGCAACTGAGCTCATCGATTGATGCACACGGAGGCGTAAAGATACATGAGGAAACAGTTCAGAGAGCCATCTGAGAGGAACAGCACGACGGAATCAGTTCAATTGGACGTTTGTTCTCTGAGTAAGCGCGTTTATTCATAGCACATGTAGGCGCGATTTGATCCCCATCCAAAGAATGTAACTTTCTGCATGGCCCCGCAAAAAGCCGGTGCGCGTGTCCTTGAAAGCGAACTCGGAGTGGCCCCGGAAACTTCGCGGCGGAAAGTGCGTGCGTCGGTTCATCGTGAAGCCGATTCCGACCCGCGCCAGCCCTTAATCGGCTAAATTCCTTCCTTTCATTGCATGAGCCGGCCATATATAGTCTGACAGCAAAAAGGCTGTGTAGGAACTTGTTTACCGTTCACCGTTCACGGCTTTTTGGCACATGTGAAAACACGAGAGGGGGCATTCATATTTGTTCTGCATTACGGTGTGGGCTGTGTGGCTCATTACTTCGACGGACAGGAGCATTTTTTCAGAGTACACGGAGAGAGAGAGTTTTTTGTAGGCGTCGCCCAATCTTGACAGTTGTCCTTGCGCCCGATGGTCCTCCAAGAAGAATTCGACGCTCTCCTTCAGGAAAGCGGTGTGTCTCTAGAGGCCGAGCACGTCGAGTATCTGTTCTCCATGGTCGGATCGTTCCAGGAAGGAGAGTGCGAGTTTTCCGAACTGCTCGACTGTGTACAGTCCTTTTTCCAAGACGGAGGTGCTGCAGCAAGTGCTGCCGCTCCCTTCCTGGAAGCTCTGGGCTTGAGGGAGGAGTCCAAAGAAGTGGACGCTCCACAGCCGATAGTGAGGAAACAGAATGTGGCTGCAGAGGCAAAACATGAGAAGCAGGGGTCGGACAAGATGGCCGTCTCCTGCGAAAAAGGAGACGGCGAAAAAAGCGAACTGATCGAGGCCTTGACCTGTGCTGAGACAGTCCCTGCGTCTACCGTTTCAGCAGAGAAGAAACCTGATCCCCTAGAGCACGTGAGTGCCTGCATCAAGATGTCCCGATTCCACGCAGAAGCCATCGAGACGGCAGAACGCACTGTCCGTCTCTCTGGCCTAGACGTCAATGTAGGCGATGTCCGTCTACTCGAGGATGCCGAGCTAAAAATTGAGCCCGGAGTCCGTTACGGTCTCGTTGGACGGAATGGTATTGGAAAGTCGACCTTGCTGGCCGTTCTTGGCAACCGCCTGATTGACGGTTTGCCTTCTGCCGTCAGGTTTCTCCTCGTGCAGCAGTTGGAGCACGAGGACGATCTGAGGCTGTCCATACTGGATGCTGTGCTCGCAGCTGACCAAAAGGCCATCCAGGCAGAGGCCGAGCTGGACGCTCTGTCGACAGTAGACGGGCCGTCGTTGAACACCAGTGTGACAGTGCAGAAGTTGAGGGTGTCTCATCTTGAAAGAGAAAGAAGGGAGGCGAAAAAAATTGCAGAGAGACGGAGTGGGGAGAGGGGCTTGCAGGCCCGCATTCGTCTTGTAGACTGTGAGAAACGTCTCCGAGAAGCAGAGGAGAAATTGCAGAAGCTGGAGGAGACGGGCGAGGTCTCTGAGGAGACTGCGCGTGCAGATGCCGACGAGGCGTGTCGTCTCGCAGAGGCAGCAGCAGCCAGGTTGGGAGAGAGGGATCCCGAAAAAACAGAAGCTAGGGCCAAAGAGGTTCTATCAGGTTTGGGGTTTTCGGCTTCTGATTTCGACCGGGAGTTGAGGGAGATGTCTGGAGGCTGGAGGTTGAGAGTCGCCCTTGCGCGTGCTCTGACCTTCACCCCCGACGTTCTGCTCCTCGACGAGCCCACGAATCACCTGGACCTCCCAGCCATTGCGTGGCTCCAGGGGGCTTTGGCATTCCTTCCCCAGCACGTGGCTGTGGTTGTGGTGAGTCACAACAGATCTTTCTTGAACGCTGTGTGTCAGAGGACGCTGATAGTCCGACACAGGAAGATTTTCGAGCACGATGGGGGGTTTGATGATTATGTCAGGGAGGCGTCGGAGAGGAAAAAGTATCTGGAACGGAATGAGGAAAAGGTCTGTCGGTCTGTCTGTCTATTGTCCTTCTGACCAGCTCTCTGTCTGCTTGTGAGAAGAAGCAGGTGGTCCATCTGTTTGTGTGGAAGAGAAAGGAACGAGAGCGCTTAGTATGTCACTGCTCGCCGTTGTTCGCGCTGGTCTGTTCGTCTTTTTGTCTTCAGGTCCTGCTGTGAACGTATAAAGGCTGCAGTGCTTGGAACAACATACGAAATCAGAAGCCAGTTCCTCGGGTTGTATTAATGATACACCGAAAAGTAAAGAGCGTCGATCTACGCACTGCCTGGCATGGCTGGTACTTGAGGGTTGGTTCATTCATTCGTATACTGACGGGGTAAAAAGGAGTGCTACAACAACAGAAAGGAGCTGTAAGAGCAGAAGGGGGAATATATCGGATGGATGAGAAGAGTCTGCAGGGAGGGAGACGGCCTCCCTTGTCTATTCGTGCGGCGATGGAGAATTGAGGAAGAGGGCAGGGGCAGAGGAATGGCGAAAGAGAACGAAACCCTCATGTGGTTCTTTTCTGCCTCTCTGCACCTTTCTCATCCTTATTTCTCTTTCTTCCTGACACCCCCCCCCTCTGCTCTTTCTTGTGTGTGTGTGTGTGTGTGTGTGTGTGTGTGTGTGTGCGTGTGTATGTGTGTGTGTGTGTGTGTGTGTGTGTGTGTGTGTATGTGTGTATGTGTGTATGTGTGTGGTGAGTGAGTGAGTGTTGTGCGAGTGTTGTGTGAGTGTTGTGTGAGTGTTGTGTCACTGTTGTGTCACTGTTGTGTGTGTATGTGTGTGTGTGTGTGTGTGTATGTGTGTGTGTGTGTGTATGTGTGTATGTGTGTAGGTGTGTGGTGAGTGAGTGAGTGTTGTGCGAGTGTTGTGTGAGTGTTGTGTGAGTGTTGTGTGAGTGTTGTGTGAGTGTTGTGTCACTGTTGTGTCACTGTTGTGTCGCTGTTGTGTCACTGTTGTGTGTGTGTGTGTGTGTGTGTGTGTGTGTGTGTGTGTGTACGTGTGTGTACGTGTGTGTGTGTGTACGTGTGTGTACGTGTGTGTGTATATATGTGTGTGTTGTGTGAGTGTTGTATGCGTGTCTGTATATGTGTGTGTGTTGATGTGTGTTCATGCGTGCGTGCGTGTGCAACTACAGGTCCAGAAGCAGAGGGAGAATTTGAAGTCCCAGGTTGCTGCCATGACGAAGAGTGCAGCCCAGAGCAAGGACGAGAAGAAGATGCAGCAGGCCGCAAGCAGAAGAAAGAAGCTAGAGGACCGAACGGGAATGGAAAAGAACGCGAAGGGACACAGGTTCAAACTCAACAGAGACCTTGCGGGGTTTCATTTGACCAGCAGGGCAGAGGTGGACTTCGGTGAGTATGCAGAGGAAGACAAGGCTTCTGCTGCATGTGCGGCAGCTATCCGTCTCCCCCCCCCTCCCGAGAGACGGCAAGACTCGAATGCACCCCTGCTGAGTCTAGAGAACGTGTGGCACAAATACGCGGAAGGGTCACCCTGGGTGTTGCGGGGGGTGAATTTGACTGTGCGCAGGGGTGATCGTCTCCTCTTGATGGGGGCGAATGGTCAGGGTAAGTCCACTCTGATTGACGTGGCATGCGCTCAGCTTCGACAATCAAAGGGCACAGTCAACCGCACTCCCGGGGTGACGGTGGGTCGGTGCGGGCAGGCAGAGATCACCAGACTGATGGGTCTGCCTGTTGAGAGGAAGGGGGGGGACGGGGCTGTTGAATTGGTCACACCCCTTGTCCTCATGAGAGAGGCTGTAGAGACTTCGAAGGGGCAAGAGGCACAGACGAAAAAGGACGGGGGTATGATAGGGGTGTCAGAGCAGGATCTTCGTACGCGTCTTGCCGCTGTGGGTGTGACTGGCCACATGGCCACCCGCAGTCTGCGGTCATTGAGTGGAGGCCAGATCTCGAGAGTTGCCCTTGCCCTTGCGTGTGTGTCTCACCCTTCCCTTCTTGTTCTCGACGAGCCCACAAACCACCTCGATATGGAGACCATTGAGGCCTTGGCAGAAACGTTGAGAAGCTGGGAGGGTGCGGTGATTTGTGTGAGTCACGACGAGCACTTCCTTGCCCAGCTGATGAGTGAGACCCCCAAGGAGACGGGTGGAGATCATGCGGGAGGGGGTAGATTCTCAGATGGGTCTACGGACCCCTCAACGAAAGGCTGCGGGTCAAGCTCTTTGTTCTCCATCGAGGCCGGCAGGCTGACTGATCGAACGAGCGAAGGAGTCCACGGCTACGTTCGTTCTCTCACAAAGCGCTTCAGAAACTAGTTCACCAGCTGAAATAGCTAGTGGCTATGTATGTTCAAAGTTTCAGTCTGCGACATCATCTAAAACAGTATTCAAGTAAGTTCTACTGATGTTATCCATATTGATCTTCCCGTCGTGTTAGCTATTGACACGCCCTGTCGCCTCACTGTCGTATGTTTTGAATCAGTCTGTTGGCCTAGCTTTCTAACTATGATATTTGAAGCGCTAGATAAGAATATAGATAACAACTTAGCTGAGAATAGCAGAGTAAAAACTAATAAAAAAAGTTTGTATTACTCAGTAAATTAATCGAAAGAATGAATACATGACTCCAAGTTAGGTGTATGGTATGCCTCTGTTAAGGTCTACTCAGGAGTGTTTGTAGGCCTTAAGTACTTGCAGCGAGGTTCGACGTCTAGTTCGACGTTCTTCAAGGTTTGGTCTGATGCTCAGGATTAGACTTAATCAGATTTTGTTCCACTTTCTCATTCGTTTTCCATTCCTGAGACTCATTGTTGATTTCCATAATTTTTCATGATCCGATTTTGCTGCTTCTCAGTCTTCCAAAAAGCGCCAGAAAGTCTTCGGATTATCTTCCAAAAGTCTCTCACACCGGGTGATTATTCATCAATTGTTTTGGTAATCGGTTTCTCCCGCTTGGTTCGCTGCGCGGTTCTCGTTGTAGATGCTGAAACTCCAAAACACGGTCTTTTAGAACTTGAACCCGGGTCGTTTGCTTCAAAGCCCTGCATATTAACCTCTAGGCTACAAAGAGCAGCCTTCATTTAATTCTTTATTTTGTTTGGACATATATAGACATATATGAATGTATGTTTAAATATTTTAATTATTTATTTATGCTTTTAGGAACATATAGCACCGCCTGGCTTTAACTGTCTCAATTCAATATTCATAAAGCCAAGCCTCCTGCAATCTATCTTCACACAAGTCTTTTTTACAGACTTACTAGCAGGCATCTAGCAGAATTACCTCTAAATTAAATAAAGACTCTAGTAAAGACTAAATACAGAGCCACACAAATTAGTAAAGGAAAAAGACTCTTAAGACATTCATGTCTATTAGTGCCTAATACAGTATCTATATAAGTGTCTATACTACCGTAGCTAGTTTGAAGCTGCAATAAACATTCTATTAGAGAATCATATATATATATATATATATATATATTTACCAGGCGCAGACAGAAATGACATTGAAAAAGAATGATAGAAGAGTGCAATAGTCACTGCAACCAATTAGAATGAAAGAAGTTCTTATGTGTCTGTCAGCAAAGAGGGCAACCAGGACTGCAAGGCAAGAGGCAGAGGAAATATATAGGGTTGACAACCTCAGCACCGGACAGAAGGCAGGAATGGAAGCAGGTACCGGTCATATGCACCCCCTATAGTAGGACATACAGGATGGAGATATTCTGATTAAGATTCAAGAGGGATACAGACTATAGGGGTAGACTCTAAAGTTTTAATTTTTTTTTCATTAAAATTTTTTTTTTTTTGCCGTCCAGACTTTATTTCAAAAAAATATTTTTAAATTGGTAATTCTTAATTTTTAAACATTCAGATGGAGGAGCGTCAAATATGAGGTCGCATGAGAGAGAGAGCTAGTAGCGAGAGCAGTAACTAGGACAGAAGGAAGAGATGAAAGACGTATAGGCCAGACGCTAGGAACAAACTTTAAGTCAAAGCTCTTATCAATTAAATATGTCCTTGATTAAGTCAGTCATATAATTAAGTAAATTAAGTAGCTTATAGCTATATAGGAAGTAATAGAAACTCAGTCTATTCAGGTTTCAATTCATGTTCATATCATGCAGAAATAAACATTGGCGACGGAAAAGTTAACAAAAAAAATTATAATTGGGATTAGGATTCATGTCTGGAAGATTGGCCTCCTGCCCTAATACCGAATGTCTGATATGCAACTTCCAGAGAAACTTAGAAAAACAGCTAGATCTAGGCCTAAACGCATCAGACCTTCCTGTATGGCCGGCCCGCATAGGTCTAGCCTGCACCGCAAACGGTTTACATGCAATTGCACATGAAGAAAAAACATACGCAACATCATTTTTTCTTCGATCAGCAGAATGATCATGTTCTGACAGAGGGGCAAAAAGCTGCCAAAAGTGAAATGACTTTTCATGCTGAAACCTAAGCTTAAAAGAAAAACAGAGAGAAAGTTGCCCGCACTGGCAAGTAGGCCCGCAACGATATAATTTAAAATGAAATCAACTTTTATAGCAACGCCTTTTAGATCAACTTTTACATGTGTAATTACATATTTACTTTAAAAGTTTTAAAGTTAAAGTTTAAAGTTTTTCAGCCATGCAAACGTACTGTATTATTAAAAAAACTTTAGTGCATGCTCACACCTACGCACACCAAGGATGCAGGGAACACACTCAGCAAGTTGAATACAAGTTGAACTGCCATGTTGCATTGTGGACTATCCGAATTTTGTGGCCCCCACTTGCCCTCTTTATTTTCAATACGTACCAAGCAGGGATGGTTGTGATTGTGCGCCGGGGGGGAGGAGGGGACAAACACCTTCTTGTATAAAGAAGGGACACTACAAGGTGACCCTTCATCTATGTATATCCATGCAGTCGCCTCCTTTCTTTTCCTTAGAAAATTATAAGAGTACTATAATATGGAAAGTTTGTGATTGCGGTGGGAGCAGAGTGCGTCTGAGTGTATGCTTTTACGGATGACTTGTGAGGGGGAGGAGAAGAGAAGGCGGGATTTTGTTTTGGAAGAAGTATGAGAAGGAGAGACCTTAGTACAAGATTGTACGACCACCATACTCGAGTTGCAAAATTGCATAACTCTGTGAAGGGAAGTAGAAATATGAAGGAGGGGATGAAAAAGGCATTCAACGATACAGGAATAATTAAAAGATGAATTTCACTGTAAAGCCAGGTTAAAAGCCTTAGGGATGAAAATATCTCAGTGTAATCTCAGTGCAATTATCGGAACAGAGGAGAGAGAAAAGGATCGAGTATGTCACTGTATGTTACTGTATGTGAGAGAAAAGGTGCAAGCAATACCAAACATTGGGTAAAGCAGCCATGAAGTCGCCTCCCAGGTCGCCTCACAAACTTCAAGCCTATTTCTACTTGTACAAATTGTTGCAAACTAGATAGACGTACCTTCTACATATATTCATATATGTCCTCAGTAACTGTTGCCCCTGAGGAAATGGAGGAGCTAGAGAAAGCTTTATTAATAACAGCTAAGGGATTTTCTGAATCTTCTTTCTAATTTAAAGATGATGGGGACAAACGCAATCACCTTAAAGTTTGAGCATAAAATGTGTAGCCTTGGGGGTCTGGGGTTTATATATTATACCGATCAAGGCGTGCAAACTTTTTTCTTTTAAGCAGAGAACCCAGTATATACAGATGTCAGCTAAAGCAGTCAGCTGGCTGGTCACCTCGATTTCAGAGGGCCGAGTCTACTCTCGCCGCCTCTATAAGGACTGCGTGCATGCCGCAATGAAGCGGTATGAGACAAAGAAAGAAGAGTGGGTGAAAAAGAGATGGAATGCCCTCTGAGTCGGTTTGTGGCCGGGCGGCACTATACCCAAAGTATAAGTTGTCTTTCCATGCATTGAAAAGGCAAAGGGGCGGAGGGATAGGTCCGAACATGGCTAAACAACGACATTTCAGACGGACCGGACTCTATCAGCGATTTGAACTCTAAAACTATGTATGTGCCAAAAAGATTTTATAATGTTTAAATGCTCTTTAAGGCTGCTTATGTGGTTAAAACTGTATCTACAACATGTTAACAATTAATACTGAACGATGGTGACACAGAATAGTTATACAGTAACACCTGCATTCATATGAGCTCAGCCTGAAGTTGGCTGAAGTCTACCCATGCATCACGGGTCGTATACTGGCGAAACATTGTTTCGCTAGCGTTAAAACCTTGTCAAAATTTCGCTCATATATAGTACTTTTACCAAAGTTTTGTCTAGCTACCAAACTTTTGCTAGCCAGTGTCCAACAGTATGCAACACGTATATAACAGTATGCAACACTCTCATAGAATTTTTTTTTATTTCCCCCCAACAGGTTAACTATTATTAAGTATAGTGTTTGCTTGTTAATGATACCTAAAGTTGTTTTTGTTATTCAGTCGTGAAGTGTTTTTGAGTACGCCTAGCGGCGCCTAAGAGTGCGCCGCAGGAGAAAATTTTTTTTTGATGCTTGTTTTATCATCTTTTACCAAAATTTCACAAGCTTTAAACTTTTACCAAACTTTCGCTTTACCAAACTTTTGCAAGCTAAAAATCCCTACCAATGTTTTGCCAGTGCATGACCTGTGCTCATGCAGATGCCATGCTATAAAGGGGAAAACGAACAGAAAGGTCACAGGGCGGCAGATCCTTACACAAACAGCTTAAAAGAAAGAGAAGTCCCTCTGAGTCAGCGATGCATCGGCTGTCCAGAGGGGCATCTGATCTGATCTTCAAGTAAGAACATTCCTGGGGGACCATCGAACTGACCATGCATATATATGTACGTGAACATTTCGTCTGTCCAGCTAGCTAGCCAGCCAGTTTTACGCCACATCACATCATGATGGCAAATTTCAAAGGTTTTTTAAATAAAAAAATGTTGGTAGATATATTGTTTTGGAGTCCAAATCACTGATGGAGTCCGGTCAGTCTCAAATATTGTTAAACGTGCTCCCAAAGGAAAATGATAACTTTAAAATTTGTCTTTTTTAGAGTTTCGTGATGCTCTGCGATGCTATGACTCTTTGTTTTGGAACTTAGCTTCAGCACTAAGCTAATTAAAAGACCAGAGAAGTGCGATGAATGTGGGACTACTTGGATGACCGGACAGGTGGCAGCGTGTAAGACTGAGGGGCTCGTTGACCGACAGCAGCTAGGACAATATTGTATGTGCTATAGTTTTACAACAACTCCTTGAAGAGGCTGGGTTCTAGACATCAACCGATGCATGCAACGATTGTAATCGAGGAGAAGGGGGGGGG